>PVKH010011818.1:0-17573 GCA_004027955.1 Chaetophractus vellerosus | reverse complement strand
AGTCTTAATGTAGTGGTTTGAGTTTGAATTAATTATGAATTCCAAAAATATAAGTTAGATTATGTTTGTAAGCTCATCTGTTCATCTGGGCATGATTAAGTTATGAGTAGGGCGTTAATTGCCACGTCAGTGAGACGTTGAGCCCCACCCCTCGGTGGGGGTGGACTCAAGGAGAAGCAGAGATTAGAGAGAAGCAGAGAAGAGATTTGGAGAAGGAGATTTAAAGAAGCAGTTCTGATGTTGGAGTGAGTCGATTGCCGGATGGGCTGCAGCTGGCCTTGTGGAGAGACGCAGCGCAGAGAGTCTCATGGTCTTCAGCTGAACTCGTGAAGAAAGCGGGAGCTAAGCCCGGAGAGAAACGCAGCCCCGGGAACAAAGGAATCCGGAAGCCTGAACCCTGGAGACGTTGGCAGCCATCTTTCTCCGGAACATGGACTTTGGTATGGGAAGAAATTTATGCTTTGTGGCCTGGTAACTGTAAGCTTCTACCCCAAATAAATACCCTTTATAAAGACCGACCAATCTTTGGTATATTTCAAAAGGCACGCCTTTGGCTGACCAAAACACTTAACTTCCAGTTCAATGGAATCATTGTGTTTCCTGGTAGCAGCACTCCTTTTGCAACTAAGATCAATAGACCAGCAAAGCTTTAGGTTGCAGGGACAGGAAGCAAAAATTTTCCTGGTGGGTCACCAGGGGTAATAGTGAATGGTTCCACTCCCATTTCTACCCATTGATTCCTGGACCCATGAATCCTGGTTATGGGAGAAACAGCACCATAGAGTGGACACTGATTTAGAGCATACACAGCCTCCTGGAGAACATTGCCCCAGCCCTATAAGGTATTGCCACCTAGTTGGCACTGTGATTGAGTCTTCAAAAGGCCATTCCACCATTCTATCAATCCAGCTGCTTAAGGATGATGGGTAAGACCAGTGAATTCCATGGGCATGTGCTCATTCCTGTACATTATTTACTGTGAAATGGCTTCCTTGATCAGAAGCAATGCTGTGTGGAATGTCATGGCGGTAGATAAGACATCCAGTAAGTTCATGGATGGTGGTTTTGGAAGAAGCATTGCATGAAGGGAATGCAAACCCCAATCCAGAGTATGTGTCTATTCCAGTTAAAACAAATTGCTGCCCCTCCCATGGTGGAAGTAGTCCAATGTGATCAACCTGCCACCAGGTAGCAGGGTAATCAACTCAGGGAATGGTGCCATCTCTGCTGCTGGCAGATTGGATAATCAGCAGTGGCTTTAGCCAAATCAGCCTTGGTGAGGGGAAGTCCCTGTTGCTGAGCCAATGCATAACCTCCATCCCTAACTCCATGACCACTTTGCTCATGAGTGCATTGGGCAATGACAAGAGTGGCTGGGGAAAGAGGCTGAGCATTAGCCACAGAGCAGGTCATTATATCCACTTGATTATTAAAATCTTCCAGTGCTGAAGTCACACTCTGGTGAGCATTCAAATGGGACACAAATATTTTCATGTTTTTTTGCCTACTCAGAATGGTCTATCTACATACCTCTTCCCCAGACCTCTTTGTCACCAATTTTCCAATCATGTTCCTTCCAAGTCCCTGACCATCCAGCGAAACCATTGGCAACAGCCCATGAGTCAGTGTACAAATGCACATCTGGCCATTTCTTCTTCCAAGCAAAATGAGCAAATAGGTGCACTGATCGAAGTTCTGCCCACTGGGAAGATTAGCCCTCACCACTGCCCTTCAGGGATGTCCCAGAAAAGGACAGCAGGGCTGCAGCTGTCCACTTTTGGGTGGTACCTGCATACTGTGCAGAACCATCTGTAAACGAGGCCTGAGTTTTCTCTTTCTCAGTCAACTGATTGTAAGGGACTCCCCGAGAGGCCAAAACTGTGGGCTGGGAGAGAGAAGGTAATATGGCAGGGGTGGTGACCATGGGCATTTGGGCTACTTCCTCATGTAAGTTACTTGTGCCTTCAGGACCTGCTCACATCCTATCTCATATATACCACTTCCACTTTATTATGGAGTGCTGCTGTGCATGCCCAACTTTATGGTTTAGTGGATCAGACAATTCCCAGCTCATGATAGGCAACTCAGGTCTCATGGTAACTTGGTAGCTCATGGTTAAGTCTCAGTCTCTGCTAAGGCCCAGTAGCAAGCTAAAAGCTGTTTCCAGGAGGAGAATAGTTATCTGCAGAGGATGGCAGGGCTTTGCTCCAAAATCCTAAGGGTCTGCTTTGTGAATCCCCTATAGGGGCCTGTCAAAGGCTCCAAACAGTATCTCTATTTGGCACTGAAACTTCCAGCACCATTGGATCTGATGGATCTTATGGCCCAAGTGGTGGAGCAGCTTGGAAAGCAGGCTTGACCTGTCACAGAGCCTCCTTTTGTTCTGGTACCCAATCAAAACTAGCAACTTTTCTGGTTACTCAGTAAATGGGCCACAGTAGCACACCCAAATGAGGAATGTGTTGTCTCCAAAATCTGAAGAGGCCAATGAAGCGTTGTGCCTTCTTTTGGTCATAGGAAAGGCCAGATGAAACAGCTTATCCTTCATATCAGAAGGGATATCTAGACATGCCCCATACCACTACACACCTAGAAATTTTACTGAGGTGAAAGGTTCCTGTATTTTTGTTGGATTTATCTCCTATCCTCACTCACACAAATGCCTTACCTATAAGTCTAGAGTCTTTGCTACTTCTGGATCACTAGGTCCTACTAACATGATATCATCAATATAATGTACCAGTGTGATGTCTTGTGAGAGGGAAAGATGATCAAGTTCCCTGCAGAAAATATTATCACAGAGGACTGGAGAGTTGATATAGCCATGAGGCAGGACAGTGAAGGTATACTGCTGGCCTTGCCAGATGGAAGTAAACTGTTTCTGGTGGTCCTTACTAATGACAATTGAGAAGAAAAGCATTTGCCAGCTCAACAGCCACAAATTACTGTTTGCAATTTTCTCAAGCAATTATACCACTTCTATGACAGCAGCTGCAATTGGAGTCACCACCTGGTTAAGTTTACGAAACTCTATTGTCATCCTCCAAGATCCAACTGTTTTTTGGACAGGCCAAATAGAAGAGTCAAATGGGGATGTGGTGGGAATCACCACCCCTGCATCCTTCAGATCATTGATGGTGGCACTAATCTCTGCAATCCTTCCCAGAATCCAGTATTGCTTTTGATTTACTTTTATTTTTTTGCTAAGCAGAGGCAGTTCTAATGGTTTCCATTTGGCCTTTCCTGCCATAATGGCCCTCACTCCAAGTCAGGGGTCGAATGCGGGGATTCTCCCAGTTGCTGAGTATGTCTGTTCCAATTATGCATTCTGGAACTGGGGAAATAACCACAGAATGGGTCTGGAACCCACTGGACCCACTGTGAGACAGACCTGAGCTAAAATTCCATCAATCACTTGATCTCCACAAGTCCCTACTCTGACTAGTGGACCAAAACTCTGATGGTTTGGGTCTCCTGGAATTAATGTCACTTCTCAGCCAGTGTCTAATAATGCCCCAAATGTATCATCATTTCCTTTTTCCCAGTGCACAGTTAAAAGGCTGGTAAAAAAGCTGTAGGTCTCCTTGGGGAAAGGCGGGAGGAAGATTAATAGTATAAATTTTTGGTAGTTGAATAGGATCCTTCCCCAAGGGGACCTGGCCTTTGCTTCATTTAAGGGGCTCTGGGTCTGTAAACTGTCTCAAGTCCGGGAATTGATTAAAGGGCCATGAGTCTCTGCATCTGTAATTTGAGTTAGCGTTCTGTTCACTAGACCTAGAACTCTTCTGCTGATACAGATCTGGAAGAAATTTAGTAGACTGCCCCTCTATTTCACTTCTAGTACCCCATGATCTATTAGCCGATGCCAACTCTATGCAACTCAGATTATTTTGAGTGCTGCTTTGAATCTGCCTTTCATTGCAGTAGCCACGCCCCCCTTGTCTTTGGTGATTAACCGCCTATACTTGACTTTTACAGGCCCAAGATCCAATTATCCCCATAATGTTTAAGGATTCTAATTCCATTACAGCTGCCCCCTACAATAATACCTCGATTAAAGAGAAGTGCAACCACACAGCTCTTCAGGGAAGATGGAGTTAATCTTACAAATTTATTCTTCACAGTCCTGGTCAAAGATTTGTCCTCTAGACATTCCTGGGGTGGGTAGGCAGTTCTTTAATGGTAAATCCATTCCAGCATTCCTTCTTCTATTGTAATCCAGGGCAAATCAGGCATGTCAAACTCAGACATGCTAGGCCATCTTATGGTCCATGTCTCATTCAACCACCCGAAGAAACTGTTAGAGTCCTTTCTAACCCCTCGAGCTTCAGTGTTGAATCCAGAATTTCTGCTTAGTGGGCCCATATCAATAAATTCAGGGTGATCCAACTTTTTATTCCTTCCACGATTATCCCATACACTTAGTAACCATTCCCACACATATTCCCCTGATTTCTGTCTATTTAAGTTGGAAAACTCATGCAGTTCTTTCAGAGTTTAGGGTAGCTCTTCATGGATCACCCTTTGCATTTCACCTTGGGGGGCTTGTGATTTTAGTCTAGTAATAGGTCTCAAAGAGAAGAGGGGTGGTGGGGGTGGGTAAGGAGAAGGATTTGAAATGTCTTGCAAGCTACTGACCTCAGGATATTCTTTTGCATTTTCTTCTGATGAGACAGGATTAAATTCTTCAGGCAGGGGTTGGAAGACAAATTCCTCAGGGCAGGCGGCAGGTTGGGCAGTGCATGCTAGGGTTGGGCTGGTACCTGCCTCAGGGCTGGGAGGAGGTCTGGACTCCCTGGGACAGGCTAGAAACTGGGTGGTAAAAGGTTGACAAAGTGAGGTCTCTCCAGGGCAGGCCATCACAGGTTTATCTGGTAAAGTCTCAGCAGAATTTAGGTTCCAATGTCCCCACCAATATTATCATCATCCCATATGTCTCCATCCCAATCCTCTGGGTTCCACTCCTTTCCAATCAATGCCTTCACTTTAACCACAGATACCCTGCAGGGTTGAGATTTTAGTTTCCTTTGTAACTCTTCTACTTGCACAATGAGAGTCTGAATCTGGTTCTTAGATATCTCAAGCCTGTGGCTTCAGGAAACAAGATTTTCTTTCAGAGCACACAGAGAAACTTTCACATAATTCATGCCACGTTTAAGTTGCAAATTTGAATTCTTTAGCTCATCTCTTTCTTTTGTAACTGTATCCAGAGAATCTAGGAGGAGTCGCCAACATCATTATACCTTTTGACTCCACAAAACTCTGTTAAGGTGTTGAAAACACTCTCACCCAGATCCTTGCCTCTTTTAAGCATGGAAGTAGGGGAATCCAGTGATGATATTTTGGGTATCTCCATTGCCAGCTCATGCCAGCTCAAGGGAGTCATTAGTACCCTTGAGTCCAATTAAAGTAGAGAGCCAATTGCAAAACTCCCAGAACCACTTCAGACATCCCATGTTTAAGATTATGTTCTTCAAGAACAACTCCTGATACCAAGCTGTATTAGTCAGTGTTCTCTAGGAAACAGAATCAACAGGAGATATCTATAAATAGTATGAGATTTTGTAAGAGTCTTTCACGTGACTGTGGGGATGCACATGTCCAGGATCTGCAGGCAGGTTGCAAACCAGGGGCTCCAATGAAAGACCAATGAAGGTACTTGATGAGGTTCTGGGAGATGTTGGTTGTCCAAAGATAAGCTGAGACATTCTCTCTGAATGCTGAAATCACTTCCCCTTTTAAGGCATTCAACTGATTGGATAAAGTGTCACTCATTGCTGATGGAAATCTCCCTGGTTGATGGTAGATGTAATCAGCCATCTCTGCAGTAAACTCGCTGATGACTAAAGCCCATAAATGTCCTTGTATTACAATTAGTTCAGTGCTTGCTTGACCAAACAACTGGACAAAATTACCTGGCTGAGTTGACACATTAGCCTAACCTTCACAGCAGCTGAATCATGTCCTAAACACACCTAAATCATACTTCTCCTCTGATCCTATACTGCTTGTGCATCACTCATATGGGTATGGATAAAAGTTATAAACATGTTGCTTTAATCCAGGGTTTCTTAACCTTGGCACTACTGACAATTCAGTTAGATAATTCTTTGTCATGGCAGCCACCCTGTGTGTTGTAGGATGTTAGGATATTTAGCAGCATCCCATGTCTCTGCCTATTTGATGCTTGTAGCATTCTACCCTCCTCACTGCATCTCCCTAATTGTGACAGCCAAGGTAATCCAGACATTACCAAATAACTCCTAGGGAAAAAAATCACCCTCCTACCATTCAGACCTCTCATTGAGAACAACTGTTTTAATCCTACAGAGCAGATTAAGAACCAGGTGTTGTTGCAAAAGGCCAAAAGGAAAGCCTAAAATCATTTCGTTGTTTGAATTCGGTAGGGTCCTGGAGTTCTTGATTAGCCTTTGCATATCACAGCCCATAGGAAACCTCACATTTTGCCCTATTTGCTTTCCTTACTACTCTACTGTCCCATTTTTAGTAGTAGCTTCTAAGTTATGTGTAATTGTTTTCGTAATGCCTGTCTTTCCAACTAAATTTCAAGCACTATGACATGGAAGTACACAGTTTTTCACCACTTTATTCCAATCTTGACTTCCAACTATATCGGATCCCATTTTTCCTCTGGGTCTACGTGTGATTGCACAAGTTTTCACAAATGTTAAGTGACTGAGATAATCTTTTCCCATTAATTTAAATTAAATGCTAATTCATTTTACAAGTTCAGCCTCAAACTCAATTCAAAATGTTCTTCACACAACTGTTGCTTTGATTAGAGAGGGCTCTGTATTCTGACTCTGAAACGTATTTTCCCCTTATTGTTCTTACTGTCCACTTGTCAGTTGTGGGACAGATTATTGCCCTTATGCTGTTCAGTTTATTTATCACTCTCCAGACTGTCTACACATGAGAAGCTCTTCTAAAGAATCATCATACCTTCCCCTGTCTCTGTTAGAAATAGATGACTGCTACCCCTTCTAGTTATCCCATGTCTCTCACTTGGTACAACAGCCATGTGGAGACACTGTGGATCCTGCTCTTTCTACTCTACACTGGGGACCTCTTCTGCCACCTAGAAGCTACAAAGTTTTAGGGTAAAATGAAAGTTGCCCAGGTCCTGTTCCCCGGGACACTGCAGAATTGTCCTGCTGGAATCTGCTCTGCAGATCCCTTATCAGCTTCCCAAAGATCAGAGGTAATCTCTATTCTCTAGTCATTCTATATTTGAAATGCACTCAAATTTCATGAGAAAAAATTTAAATATGCTTCTCTCCTTTCCCATATTTGGAGAGTAGGATTGAAAAGAAACACATTAATTATTTTTGTTCCAAAAAAAATCTCCAGAGAGGCTTGAGGCCATCGCCACTCAGAAGTGACTGTTTCATTCTTTAAAATATCCTCGATTTTAGAACTAACTCTTGGAACTCTCTTCACTCGGCTTTGGGTAGACTATGTTTCTCACCTCATACATAATACTCTACAAAAGACAATCCTCTTCTTTCAGGCTTCTTATTCTAACACCCAATGTATACTGGAAGCCCTGTGGGGGAAATTTGCCCTATCTGTTGATTTCTTTCTTTAGTGCCTTTACTCCTTAGTTTAGGACCTTAACCACATTATTAGGACAAAGGGAGAAAATCCTACATGACATCCTGTTATCGCTACATGACTGTTAAGTTTTTGCTCTCCCGTAGGATTTATCTTAATCAGTAGTGATTTGCTCTTTGACAGAATGTGATGGTGGCAAGAAAGTAGAACTTGAATATTGACCCTGTACCTTGCCTTTCATTATAATTAAGAAAAGAAAAGGGGAGGGGGGAGGTTCAGCTCTACTGCATCTTATATTCATTAAAATATACAAAAGATTTAAATTAATTTTTCAGGTTAAAATTACTTTCCTTTTCCAACCTATTCTATAATAATGAATGTTGGAATTCTAATTAGTGCTTCTTTTTAATTAGCAAGGGTGCCAGGGCATAAGTTTGATTTCTGCGTGTGCCTTTGACATATGGTAACCTTGGAAATCACATAAGTCATTACTTTGTACCACTGTAAGAAGTATATTCTGGTTCTCTTTATAGAAACATATATTCTAGTCTCAGGTATCTCAGAATTAACTTCATATGAACTCCATTCCACGCGTAAAACTTTGCATAAAGATTGTCTGCCCTTGGATGTGCCTTTAGAAGTGCTATTTAATGTTGCAAGAATAAATTGATTAAATTATCATCAGTGGTGCAAGATTCATCTATGATTGTGCCAGAAACTAAACAGAGAAGCCACATCACTGTAGGATGATTGTAGTTGAGTTTTCCATATATAGATAGATAGATGATAGGTAGATAGATAGATAGATAGATAGATAGATAGATAGATAGATATAATGTGTTGTTAATGTGTTGTTGCTATTATTATTTTATAATTTTTACCCTTTCCAGATTGCTCCAGCAGGCAGCATGAACTTGTTCTTTGAAATGGTACATAATGCTCTTTTTTTTAAAAAAAGATTTATTTATTTTATTACATATCTCCCCTTCCCCCCGCTGCAGCGACGCGCCGAGAGTGGTCACTGCACAGGCGCAGCTTTCCCCGCTTGTGGGCGGTCTCTGCGTCCGTTCATGGCCGGCTTTCAGTTCGCAGGTGGCTGGCTGCGCTCCATTCGCGGGCGACCTGCCCTGCCCGTGGCGGCTTTTGCCCTGTCCGTGGCAGCTTCTTGCCCTGCCCACGGCGGCTCCGGCCCGCCCATGGTGGCTTGCCATTCTCAAGGCGGTCTGGCTGCTAGGAGAGGTCCCCGGGAATCAAACCCGGGGCCTCCCACGTGGTATGCCGGCGCCCTATCCACTGGGCTATCGAGCTGGCCCCACATAATGCTCTTAAATGTGGTAATGGTCTAAACTAAGACTTCTACACTGAACTGAGAGATAAATTAAAATTATTAATGAAGGTTTAAGCATTTATGATTTGGAATAGTGGCTGATGCCCCCCAAGAGAGAGAATGTTTGAAAACTTATAACAAAACAAAATATTATTTTCTAAGAGTTTATGTTTGATGTTAGAGCAAGAATGAAGGATGGCCCAACACTGTAGCACTGCAAAAAGGAAATAGGACTGTGAGAAACTTTAAGATACTAACAATCTAAGGACTTTTTTTTTAGAAACCCAGAAAAAAAGAGAATCTGGAATCATATTCCTGTAATATATGAAAGGACAAAAATGGATGTTATACACATAATGATTTTGTGTTTGATGTTAATTTATCATGTATTCTTAGAAAAAGATAAATATAAATCACATTTCAGAATTTTGACCCAAGGATATAAAATTTATTATTATAATTTCACTTTTATTTTGAAAAGATGTCTTCATTAAGGATCTGCAATTTCAGGAGCAATATGAATTTAATTTTTGAGTAGTAATATTGAAAGGAGATGGAAGTAGGCAATAATGTCAAGCATAAAAATTAGTGTGTTGTGCAGCCCAAGTGACTTAGAATGAAATTTTACTGATTTCTAATCAGTCAATAATGTCTAATACTGAAAAAAAGAGCACAATCAACTATAGGCCTTCGTTTTCTAGCCTAAAAGTGATTTTATTTTCCATTCCAATTCAGGATTCTAGGAAGTGGTACTCAGATATGAGAAATTTCCTATTTTAATGTATTTTTTTTTTTGCTTTTAGTCCATCTCAAGTAGAAATTTTATTCTACTAGGGAAGTCTCTTGCCACTGTATTTTCTTGGTTCAAATTTGCACCAAAATTGTAAATAAGAAGATTTTATATATTGTCAAGTGTTTTTGGATTGGTTTAAATAAGGTAAGGAGCAGAATTTCAATTAGAGTTTAGTGAAAGCTTATTTGATTATATTCAAGTATACAGACTTATAGGCTAATAGTATATAGGATATTTGAGACTAAGACAATATTATTACAATGTAAAAGGTTAAGTAAAGTTAAAAAAAAAGGAATTGTAGGGTTATTTACAGAAGCCACAAGCTAGGTGTATATAGTATGTTGGATAACTAACTGGAATGGTAAGGCACATAAAGCATAAAGAATTGTAATAGGCACTGTGAAAAAATTTCTGCATTATAAAAGCATAATGAGAGATGTGACAGTTCTCCAACAATCTGCATGGACAATGCTATACTGAAGGTTCTGTGCTAAAGCTTAGGAAATATATATACCCAAACTGGCATATAGTTCTGGAAAAAAAAATATTTTGCTATGTGTGGACAGATGAATGGATTGGGAATGTTTAGCTTGGAGACAAGAGATTAGAGACATGACAAGTTTTCATTTAGGAGAGATCCTATATGTTCCAATGGCTTCAGGAGTTAGAAAAGGATCATCAAGTGTATTCTTGAAGACAATTTATGGTTCTAAATATTAGAATTCCAAATATTGGAGTGATGCTTTTTAATGGAAGTGAGTCTCTTGTCATGTAAGCTTAGTAAGATTACTGATGAAGATACCTTGGTGAGCTGGTTGAACCCTGCCAGACATTTATGGTTCCTTCCATTCTTGCAATTTTATGGTTCTGGAAAATGGGATAGCAATACATCATGTTAAATATGTAAGCATTCCCTTCATAATTTTGCCTCTACTCTTAATTTTAATTATTAATTTTGTAAATATTAATTGAACACTTATATGTTCTGATTTTGTGCTGAATACTTGGGAAGGCTGAGGTTATTCACAGAAAGCTGATAGTTAAATTGAAAAGATAGACATTTAAACAATTAATTACTGCCCATCATAGCAATTCTTAAACTATAGAAAAATTCACCTTATCTTGGGAGCCTATATTAACAGGAAGTATTTCTGTTTGTGGAAGGAATGATCAAGAAATTTACATAACCTTGCTTCTACAGTTATATAGATATACATTAAGGTGAAAAAATGGAAAGAACATTCCAGGACAAAGAAACAAGATTAACCACTGCAAAATGATAAGAAAGTATGTGACATGGTCAGAGAACTGTATTATGTCACCTGAGAAGCCATGGGAGACAAAGCTGGGTGAAAAAGAACTTGATTAGTCTGATTAGTGTTCTAAAGAGTTTACCATGTGACCAAAACAAAAGGAATCATGTCTAATATACATTGAAGCTTATCAGGTAACAGGCACTTTTCTAAGCACTTACTTTCCATAATAATTATTAAGTAAATACCAGTATTTCACTCTCACAGATGAGAAAACTGTGTCAAATATAGATTAAATAACTTGCCTAGGGTTATTTATTTAATTATTTATTTATTTATTTAACTGCTATTGCATGTTAAAGCAAAAGTTTGAATTTAGCCATTCTACCACGAGGATACATTCATTTGACAACTGTGTCGTGTTGTGCTATTACTTTCCCAGCAAAATAAAATTGGAATCAATGGAGGATGGTTTAAAATTGGCAATAATAGAAACAAGGAAAAGAGTTAAGAAATTTGTATTATAACAATTCAAGAAGCAAGTGATAGCACCACACAACCATAAGAATGAAGGATGAAGAGTTCCACTTCTAGAATGGTAGCACAAGAAACTTCATAACACTGTTTGTAGCAAAACAAATATAACTGGTGAAATTAAAAAACAACAACAGAGAACAAACTAATAAAAACAACATTTAAAGTCTCTGAAAATTGTTCTAAGAGCATACAGCAAATGAAAAACCATTTCTTCAAAAAAATCTTTTAAATCTGAGTGAGAACAGTGAAATTCAGTGGCCCATAAACTGTGACTCATTTCCTTCCCAGCTCTTCAGCTCATAATCATAAAGCTCTATTCCATGCAGGCTTGGCCAGAAGATGAGGCTCCCTCCCTACCAGCTCCCAATTAAGGTCTACAGTATCTCACCAGGAAGGGTAAGTCTCCAGAACTTCATATCTACCCTTACCCAAATATTGGTTGACAAGACTAAATTTTAGATGAGTGCAGCTGAGACATCAAGGACTCCCGCCCTAGTCACAGTATGCAAAAAATATTGGGACTCAAATCGCCCTTGCCCCAACCCACTTGTGGGTGGGATGTTCCACACTGGGAGATGCAAGTTGAGAACTAGGGGATACTACTCACACCCAGAATCCCATTCACAGAGCACTGGTGGGAGCAAAGTTTACCAACAAAAGAAGTAGGCCTCTTTCCCCACCCCTTCTTCAGAAGTTCATTTCTAGGTGGAAAGGCCAGGTGTAAAAACAGCTCATCTTAAAGGAACTGACTTAATTTGAAACATAGTGTGGGGAAGTTCAAGCCTAAAGATACTCTAAAAACTAATGGAGATTTTGGTGCTAAGCAATTAAGAGGAGGCTGGTAGCTCCATGAGCACAACAAGCTCAACTGTGAATCAGCAAATTTACCAGATAGAACTGAGAAAGAAATATCTAAGAGAAGCCCTCCTGAGGTTAGAAGAAGCCACAATGATTGGCCTCAAAAAATATTTTTATAAAGGGGACCAAATTTATTCAGAACAGACTGGGCAATTTATTCACTAGGGAATTCTCAACAACAATAGCACAATCAGCCAGTGATTATTGGAGCCTAGTGGCTGATTGTGATATCAACAGAGGAAGACAGCTTAATAGAGAGATCAAAAAAGATATAATCAAAGATAATCCTGCTAAAGCCATTGGTATATCAGAGTAAGTATGTGTATATCCAAGATTGTGCCCTATGAGAAAGGACATCAGGATCTTCACATTCTGAAGAAAATATACTCCACTTAATAGTCCAACCAATTCAGTAAACAAGTAAACAAGAAATTAGTAAATTTACTAAAATGTCCAATTTTAAACTAAAATTTATAAGACTTGCAAAAAATTCCCAGGAAAATGTGACCCATACACAGGGAAATAGTGCAGGCAATGGCAAACATCTGTAAGAGTGAAGAAGTTCTAGATGTTAGACATAACAGATCAAAACTTTAAAACTGGCTATATATATATTTATATATATATTAAAAGAACTAGAGCAAATCATAGGTAAAGAAATAAAGGAAGGCATAATGACAGTCTCTCATCAAATAGAGCATGCAATAAAGAGATATAAATTATAAGAAAACAACCAAATGGAAATCTTCAAATTAAAACATAGTGTGGGGAAGTTCAAGCCTAAATTGAAATGAAAAATTCATTAGAAGATCTTACAGTGGATTTCAACTGACAGAAGAATAAAACAGCAACCTTGAAGATAGATCAACTGAGATCATGGAACTTGAAAAACAGGTAAAAAGTAGAATGCATGAAAATGAACAGAGTCTCAGAGAAAAGTAGCGCAACATTAAGTATGCCAATATATACATTATAGGCATATCACAAAAAGAAGAAAGAGAAAAAAGTAGAAAAAAGATTTTAAAAATTAATGGCTGAAAACATTAATCAATGTATTCAAGAACATCTTTGAACTCCAAATAGGATGAACACAAAGCAATCCAAACTCATGCATATGCAAACAATAACCAAAAGAAAGCTTGACGCTCTATACTAATATGAGACACTAAAGATATTAAGTCTAACTTTATAATCTAAGATAAAGAAAATAATTTTAAATTGATAGATAGGTCAATTCATAAGCAATTTAAACAATGTAAACATGTATGTACCTAACTATAGTACTCTAAAATACATGATGAATAATTGCCAAAATTGAAAGGAAGAAATAAAAACTCAACAGTAATTGTTGGAGATTGCAATATGTCATTTTCAATAATGAACGCGACAACTAAGTAGAGGATCAACAATTAAATGACATGCAAAAAAATATTATGCTAGTAAATCAAGCAGATATTTAGAGAACACTCTGCCCAACACCAGGAGAATATACATTTTTCTCAAACACATCTGGAACTTATCTAGGATAGATCATATGCTAGATATTCTATGCCATCAAAAAGACACAAAAATTCTGAAAGGATTGAAATGGTCCATAGTATATTTGATAATTATATTGGAATTAATTAAGAAAGAAATAATAGAGAAAAATCTGGGAAATTCACAAATACGTGGAAAATAAACAACACATTATGACCATTGGATCAATAAAGAAATCACATGGGAAATTAGAAAAGACACTGTGATGAACTAAACAAAACAAAAACGTACCAAAATGAATGGGATTCAGTGCTGAAAGGTAAATCTATAACTGTTAACAACTGTATTAAAAGAAGAAAAGAGATCTCATATCAATAACTTAAGCTTCATCCTTGAAACATTAGGAAAATTATAGAAAAGTAATCCCAAAGCAAATAAATTGAAGGAAAGAATATATATTAGAACATAGATAAATGAAACACAGAAAAGATAAACAACGGAGAATATCGGCAAAACCAAGCAAAAAAAAAAAGATTCTTTTTATAGGTAAACAAATTTGCCAAAACTAGAGTAGACTCAATTATTAAAATCAGCAATGAAAGAGGGCTTATCATTACCAATATTATAGATATGAAAAGGATTTTAAGGAAATACTGTTCAAAATTATATGTCATCTAATAGTTTAGATGAAATGAACGAATGCCTACAAAGACACAAACAATTGATCCTGACTTGAGAAGAAATAGAATCTAAAGAGACTTATAATATGAAAGAGACTGAGTTTTAATCAATATGCTTCCCATAATAAATAGCCCAGACCTTAATAATTTTACTGAAAAATTCTACTGAACATTTAAAGAATAATTTATATGTGAATATTCTCACTGTCCTGATTTTAGGTAGGCGAAACATTCGCTATATTAAAAACCATGCATGTGTCCCCAGACCTAATTTTTCTTCCTAGGTCTGGTTTTTGGAAGGCTGGTGATAGATTAAGCATGATTTACTATATGGCCATCCTGTATGGGAAAAGAATAACTTTGGGTATCTTTGGTCAACCTTAAGAGATATAACAGGGGGACAGATGTGGGATGGGTGGTTGGGCATCTGTCTCCCATATGGAGGGACCTGGATTCGATCCCTGGGACCTCCCAGTAAAAATTTAAAAAAGAAAATTATAGAAGGTGCGTGGGCCACCAGGCCCTGCACAAGGGTGAGCCGCCAGGCCCCATTCCCAGCTGTGCTGTAAGGCCCCACAAGCAGGTACACCGCCAGGCCCCATGCACAGGAAAAGGGAAACAAAAAGTTGAAACAAATAGAAAACAAATATTAAGGTGACAGGCTCAATTTTAATGATATCAATAATCACATTAAATGTAAATTCTCCAAATACCCAATAAAAAGGCAAGAACTGCCAGGATATATAATAAAACAAAAGCAAGACCCAATTATATGCTACTTCTTACTAGTACACCTAAAATATAAATACACTTACAAATTAAAAGGAAAAGGATGGGGAAATGTATACAATGCTGATACTAACTAAAAGAAAGGAAAAGTGTTGAGAAAACCACCATATCAGGAAGGAAGAAGACATTTCATAATGATAAAGAGGTTAATTCATCTATAGAATTAACAATAATAAACATCTACACAATTTTTAAAAGAGCTTCAATATATGTGAAACAAAACAGGTAAAACTACAAGGTGAAATAGATAAATCCACAATTATAGCCAGAGATTTCAATACTCCTCTTTCTCTGTATGGATTGTAAAGTACACAGAAAATCAGGAAAGAAGATGAAAACAGACATAGAAGACCATCTCAAATCAATTAACTCAGGTTCCACCTTAAAAAAAAAACTAAAAAAGATCAAATTAAATTCAAATTAAGCAACAAAAGGAAATATCTAAATCAGTGTACATCAATGATGTAGAAAACAGAAAAACAATAGAATAAATCAAAGAAACCAAAAGCTACTTCTCTTTTCTTTGATTTACTTTTAGAATATCAATAAAATTAATATTCTTCTAGAAAGACTAGAAAGTAAAAAGGAGAAAAATTACAAGTTACACAAACATTATGAGCAACTTTATGCCAATAAATTTGCTATCATTAGATAAAATGGACAAATACTTTTAAAGACACAAGCTGCCAAAGCTCAATAAAGAATAAACAAATAAACTAAATAGACTTATGAATAATAAAGAAATTGAATTCTATGTTAAAATTTTTTTCACAAAAATCTCCAGGCCCAGATGACTTCACTTGTTAATTCTACCAAAAGTACCGATTCTACAAAAACTTTTCCAGTAAATGAAGAGTAGGAATACTTCCTAGCTCATTCTATGATGCCATCATTACAATGATTCCTAAACCATACAAGATATGGCAAGAAAAGAAAATTGTAAGACAGTAACGTTGATAAAAATGGGTATAAAATTCCTAATGAAATTTACTAAATTGAAACCTACCCTGTATAAAAAAGATGATACATCTTGACCAAATGGTGTATCCCAGAAACACAAGGTTTGTTTAACATTTGATGTGGAATGAATTGTATACCCCAGTTTGGACATATTCGTGGTCTTGGTCTGCATGCTGGGGATATAAATCCATTGTCAATAAGATCTCTTCAGGATGTTACTTCATTTAAGGTGTGAACCAACTAAATCTGGTTAAGCTTTACTCCAGACTACAGGAGTCCTTTAGAAGCAGAATGAAAGTCAGACTGGAAGAGAAGCCACAGGAAGCAGCCAGAAGCCAGAGAGCAGAAAAAAAATTTTCAATCTCCAGCCAGTTTCTCCTGGAGAATTCATGGAAACCTTAATTGGAGTTCTCAACTTATGGCCTGCTCTGTGAAATTCGAACTTGACTATCCCCATGGCTGTGTGAGCCAATTCCTATAACAAATCTCATAATAATATTTACAACACACACACACACACACAGATACACACACATCATGTTGGTTCTGTTTTCCTGGAGAGCCCTGACTAATGAAGCATTCAAAAATCAATTAATATAATTCACCATATTAATTAAATAGAAAAAAAATGTTTTTATCTCAATAGATGCAGAAAAAGCATTTGACAAAATCCAACATCCAGTCTGCATAAAATCTACAAATAGATAGAACTTACTGAACCTGATAATAGGCATCTATGAAAAACTTACAGATAACATAAAAATATTTGTATAGACACTTCACCAAAGAAGGTTAAAAAAATGGCAAATAAGCTCACTGAAAGATGCTCAACATTAGTAATCATTGGTGAAATGAAAATTAAAATCACAATGAAAATCCATATACATCTATTAGAATGGCTAATATTAAAAATAATTACCATGCCAAGTGTTGACAAGGATGTGAAAGAATTGTCACTCTCATATAGTGCTGCTGGGAATGTAAAATGATAGAAGCACTTTCGAATAGAGTTTGTTAGTTTTCAAAATAATTAAGCACATAACCACCATATGATTCAGCTTCTCAACCCTAGGTATTTACCCAAGAGAAAAGAAAGCTTGTGTCCATATAAGACCTCTATGCAAATGTTCATTTCAGTTTCATTTACAAAAAGCCCAAAACAGGAAACAAACCAAATGTTCCACCAACAGATAAGTGGAGAAACAAATTGTGGTTTTAATAGAACACTACTCAGAAATTAAAAGGAGGGCCGGCTGTAGCTCAATTGGTAAAGCGCCGGTTTACCACATGGGAGGCCCTTGCCCCGGGTTCGGTTCCTGGGG
>PVKH010011817.1:0-17575 GCA_004027955.1 Chaetophractus vellerosus | reverse complement strand
CTCCCAGAAAGTAAAAGAAAGGAAGATGGAAAATAAAAAAGAGAAGATAAGAATATTCCAGAGCTAGTCCAGAAATTCCAACAGCCAAACAATAGAATTCCAGAAAGAGGAAAAAGAATAAAGAAAAAGGAGGGAAGAAAAGCACCAAAAAACAATTCACAGAAATTTTCTGAACTAAAAAACACAAGGTGCTGGCTGGAAGTCTACTGAGGCCCAGCATAATGGTTGAAAACCAGACCCCAACACCAAGTAATATATTCATGAATTTCAGAAAGCCAAACACAAAAAGATGATTCCACAAGTTTCCAAAGAGAAAAAAATAAACAGAATCAGCATAAAGGATTAATAATCAGAAAGGGTTTAGACTTCCCAAAAGCAACAATGGAAGCAAGAAGGCAATGGAGCAAGTATAAAATTGCCAATCAAGGACAGGGTGGAATAAAGAACTTCCATACAAGCAGTTTCCAAAAATGTACTCCCCATGCACCCTTTCTCAAGGGGAAATGGACAATGATAATAAGAGAGTAAGCAAGAAAGCATGTGACCCAAGTATGCCAAAGTGAATTCTGGGACTTTTTCTGGAGCCGTGGAAAGAGATTTGTTCTTCCTTGTAAGGCTTCTGAGTTGGAGGTACCATTGGCCATTTTTGTGTTGTCCCATACAGAAGAGGGCAGAGCTAAGAGACAAAGTCATATTCTTAAAGACGCTATCTGAGCATCTGTACCTGAATTACCTATACCTGAAGGCACATCATCCACAGACTTTCAGTTCAATAAGCCAAACAACTTCCTTTTCCACTTATATCAATTTGAGTTGTATTTCCTTCACTCACAACTGAAAGAAGATTCTTCAACATTATAATGTTGTAAAAAAAACAAAATGGTAGACTGAAAGACAGTACATTAATCATTAAAAATTATGTTTATGAAAACCTTATACCAACCAGCTTATGATATGTTATGTGAAAAGGTAGGATACAGAAATGTTATAAGGTACAATGACTTCAAAAAAACTGCAC
Source organism: Chaetophractus vellerosus (assembly GCA_004027955.1). Lineage (NCBI taxonomy): Eukaryota > Metazoa > Chordata > Mammalia > Cingulata > Chlamyphoridae > Chaetophractus > Chaetophractus vellerosus. Next base: position 16,557 of record PVKH010011817.1, on the reverse strand, counting down.
ATAAAAAAACCACTTCAATAAATATTCCAAAAACAGTCCATTGTCTTTAGAAAATGTTTTTTCTACTTCTTTTTATACACTTCCGTATTTTCTAAAGTTTCCATAATGACTGTATTACCTTTCTTTTAATATTTTGGAGATATAATTCACATCCCATAAAATTCACCCTTTTAAAGTGTACAATTCAGCACAATTCACAAAATTGTTCAATCATCACCATGAACTAATCCCTGAACATTTTTATCACCCCAGTAAGAAATCCGTATTCAATAGCAGTCACTCCCCATTCCTCCCTCTCCTCAGCCCCTGGCAACCACTAATCTATACTCCATGTATATGGATTTGCCTATTCTAGACACTTCCTATAAATGGAATCAAACAATATGTGGCCTTTTGTGTCTGGCTTCTTTCACTTTGCTTAATGTTTTTAAGGGTCATCTATGTTTTAGCATAGATCAGAATTCGTTCTTTTTCATAGCTGAATAATATTCCGTTGTATAGCTATAACAGATTTTATCCACTCAACAGATGATAAATATTTGGGTTGGTTCCCAAATTTTTAAATTATTATTTGGTTATTATTTGGTTATTATGAATAATGCTGCCATGAGCATTTGTGTACAAGTTTCTGTGTGGATGCGGTTTTCAATTCTCCTGGGTAAGTAAGCATATTACTTACTCCTAGGAGTAAGTATATTACTTTTATAATAATTGGGGAAAAAAAGAATTGTTTTTTAATGGAAAATGTTGAGTGCCACCAAACTCAGGGCCACACAAACTCCTTGTCCTGACACAGAGGACACATTACAATTGCAGAAAAGGAATCCATGGGAAAAGAAAAACAAGACCACTCAGCTATTTGACAAAGTATTAATCTCTGCTATGCTTTTATGATAGATAAGATTTAATCAAATTATTACCAGGATGCCAGAGTGGACACAGTAATAAAATAAAGCTGAAAGTTTCCTAAAATTCTTGTATTTATTGACAAGGCCAAAATAAAGACAATACTTCCATGTATATTCACATTTTGTTCATGTTTTTTTAAAGGACAGCTCGATTTTACCACTGGATTTGTAGTATCCGTGGTAGTTGGAAGCTGTATGTACCCCCCAGAAAAACATGTTCTTAAATCTAATCCATTCCTGTTGGTAATGGATCCATTGTAAGTAGGACCTTTTGATGAGACTACTTTAGTTAGGACATAATCCACCTCATTCTGGATGGGTCTTATCCTATTACTAGAGTCCTTAATAAATGGAATGAATACAGAAAGAGAGAGAGAAAGCCATGGAAGCAAGAAGCTGAAAGCAACGAAACCCGGAAGAGAAGGGAGAGACCAGCAGACACCACCATGATCTTTGCCATGTGGCAGAGGAGCCAAGGATCACCGGTAGCCAGTGTCTGGGAAGAAAGCATCACACCTCGATGATGCTTGATTTGGACATTTTCCTGGACTCTAACCATAAGCAAATAAATTCCTATTGCTTAAGATGAACCATTTCATGGTATCTGCTTCCAACTGCCTAGGAAAATAAAATAGTACCATTTCACAAACTAAACTAGCATAACTTAAATATTTACTGCACCACTGCAGAAAAACTGTAAAGCTACGCAATGCTAATAATTAAGATGACCTTCCTCCTTGTTTTCAGGAAAAATAGGTATAGCACAGTAAAGTTGAGCAAGCCACTTAAAAATCTTAACAGAATCAACCATCTGGCCAAACATTCATTTTATTCTTCTCATTGTCTCGAAGCCTTGAGGATGATTTTCCTACATACCAAGCTACAATTTTCAATAATCCATTTGGCCAAGAGAAAAAGTATTTATTTCATATGCAAACTATGCTGAAGCAGCACATTCTAATAAACCTGAAACCTGTTGATATGGACCATTATATCACTATGATAATCAAACAGCATTCTGTTTAATGCATGTTAGATGGAGATCTTCTTTAGTAAGCCATAAGAATAATAGTGTTGGGATACAAATAACAATAGACTAAACGAGGAGAGAAAAAAGAGCTTTTTTATAGTAGTAAACAAAAGAACTGAATTTAACCATAAGTTTCATTATCTGGAACCAATCAAACCCTGAAAATTGTGTCATGAAAATACATCTTAATTTGGAATTAAAAAAAAAAAAAAAAACTCTAGGAGGTGCCACTCTACACATCAAATATGAAGGGGTAAAGAAGCAAGAAAAGGCAACTTCCACATGCACCTGAAAAGCTGCCACAGGCATTTAATCAAAATATATCATTTGTCTTATAAATACCATACCTGGACATACTGTTCTGCCATGCTGCATGTTAATAAAAAAATACAAAACATAAATAGGGAAATAATTAGCAGTATAAAATATAAAACTATTACATGGAGAATTATAAAATTAATTCACAATCTTCTATAGCTAGTATTAACAATTCATTTTTAACTAGGTAAAGAAACTATGCAGCTCTTAGTTATTAGTATACCAAGAGGTGAATTTAACTTGTTAAAATATTTTGTCCTTTTCACAGTTTGAGGTCACACTACCATGGTACTTCACTTTCTTAATGCATTTTACTTTTGGTCTCCTTTAAGACATTCAGAGATACCAACACAGTAGAAGACCACTGCATTTCTGCCCCCATTTTTTTTTCAATCATTTGAGTTATAAAAATATGTTTTTGTAGTGATTCAAACAATATATGAGCTGAAAGTGCAAAAAATATATATATATTGTCCTTTTCAGATTTGAGAAATGTTGTGAGACCCTATTACAAAAGACTCCTCCTTTTAAATCAATTGTTTAATTCACTTATTAAAGGAACACAAAGAATAAGAGAAAAAGGACATGCCTTTGAGGTTGTGTCTAGTTGATACAGTTTAAAAAATAAAGATTGTAGTTGCTATTTAGCATCAGGTAAAAATAACCATTGTCGAAATGAAGTACTACCTCAAATCTAGAAGAATAAAACTAAGTTTTTAAACATCAAACATGTAATATAAATTTTAACCGAAAAAAAAATGGGAAACTGTGTAACACTATTAATGATAGACAGATCTTTCCACACTGTTTTACGAGATAGTTGTTCAAAGTACTTAGTTCTGAGATTATAAGCTTCCACTTAAAATGTTTTAATATATTCGAAAATACAATGACTATTGACCCAGATGCATTAACATTCCAACACAAGTGGCAAAAGGGCTGACCCCACTCCAGGACTTACTTCTCTTCTGTGACACAGCCTGCAAGCATGCAGTCACAATATCACAGTTCTTCTGTACTCTATGCAGGAGCCTATCTTTCTGCTTCAGCTGCCGAAGTAATTTCGCCGACTGAATGCCAATTCTGTATTTCAGCTCTCGAAGGATCATCTTCAGTTCATTAGTATCTATTAGTAAAGAAAAAAATAAACATAGAAGAATAAATTCCTTGAGAGGATACAAATTCCAATGTAATGTTAAATAAACAAACCCATTTATACCAACTAATTCAGGATTACTTGTACGTATTCAGCTAAGACATTCTGATCAAATAAGTCACTCATCCATATCCTGTCACCATATATGAAACAAATACTGTAAGATAAATTTTATCCTTGAAACTACCAGTTAACATGTAAGCAAAGGCTCTTACTTTTACGATATCTAAATCTGATTGCAGGGGGCCGGCTGAAGCCCAGTGGATAGGACGCCGGTTCACCACATGGGAGGCCCTGGGTTCGGTTCCCAGGGACCTCTCCAAAGCGGGCAGACCGCCTTGAGAGGACAAAGCCGCCGTGGGCAGGGCAGAGCTGCCGTGGGCAGGGCAAAAAGCTGCCACAGACAGGGCAAAACCACCACAGGCAGGGCAAGCCGCCCGTGAACAGAGCAGAGCCGCCGCCCAGGAATGGAATAAAGCCACCCATGAGCGGGGCAGGTCGACTGGGCGGTGGGCTGACTCGGCGTGTCACCGCAACAAGGGGGAAACAAAAAGCAGACACCAGAAGAACGCAAAAAGATGAACACAGCAAGAGCAAGCAGAAAGGGGGGGGGGGGATATGTAACAAAAAATAAAATAAAATAAAATAAATCTGATTGCAAATTTACCTTTCATTTCCTACAGATTGGCATATCCATTTTATCTCATTAAAGTGCTCTGATGGTAAGCTTGTAAGAAAAGAGTATGTTTTAGTATGTTGCATGAGTGTTAAACCTAATAATAAATATTTTTAAAAGCACCCACCTATGTTTGTAAATAATCAGCTAAAAGTAAATACATTACCAGTTTTTTTGATAGAGATGAATGTGGCAATAAAGCTTTTGTTTAAAATATATAGTTTTCCAACAGTGTGGCTATTATGCATAAACTTTCATCTTGGAAACTCAGTAATTTATAAAATATGGTAGAAAAGACCTCCCTTTTAAGCACACGTAAATTAAGGATAATTCTATATTCACAAAACTAACATTCTCATCAACAGCCTTTCTACAGGTGAAAAAGGACTTGGAATCAGAATAGTCAACAATTTCTATATGAACAGTCACTGCAATTTGGGAGTTTGGTTTGTCACACTTGAGGTCATCATGAGTCACCACAGTGTGACCTTCGAGGCAGGCAAATCCTTCTCCTCAGTGTGGCAGTAGCCAGTCCCCCAATAGAAGTCCCAAGCATAGATTGGATCTACTCATTTTAAAGGAATTTGGAAAAACAAGAGAACCAAAGAAATGTTCAAAATAGGAAAAATAGTACAGAGGTCAAAGGAAATTAATTTGGGGGGTCTATAAAAGGGAAGTCTGGGTGGTGATTTAACAGTGTCATACCACATACAGTGCCGTGGGAGATATATTTGACCTGAGTCAAAAAGAACTGTCTCTGAATCAACCAACTACCTGTGTGATCTTGGGCAAGGTAATATGCTCCAAGTTTTAAATTATGCTTGATATCCAAGATTATCCTGAAAATCAAATGTTGAAAGGTTTTGTAAACATTAATATAACTTCCAGGAAGATGGCAGACTAGAAAGGCACGGGACTCTCTCCTCTTCCAGGAAAACAGCTAGAGGACAGGCAGAAACAGCCTGGAAAAAAATGTCCTAAAGTTTAGGACATCAGGGAAAGGCTGGACGCCGCACAGAAGAGGGAGGTGCATAGGGAAAAATCTCAACGGAAAGACTGAATGGAAGCTGCAGCTGCAGCCGCCAGTCTTCCTCCCCCACCCTATCAGCAGAAAATTTTGAATTCTCCAGCCTCTGGCCAGCCGGGCCAGTAGCTAAAGACAAAGGGGACTGCAGGGATCCACCTCCCCATAAATGGGAGAGACACAGAGGCAGCCTAAGGCTGACTAAGCTTTTGGACCACAAATTTTGTCTCCTACTTCCCACGAGTACTTCCAGGCTGGGTGGGCCAAGCCATTGTTACTCTTGGGAGCCAACTAAAGAGATCTGACCCTCTTGATAACTTCCCTACTGACCAGCAGGGTTTGTTGAAGGGGCAGAGAGGAGTGGAATTATCCTACCCAGGAAAGGGGTGGAGGCCACAAGCAAAGGTTAGAGAACAGCCCCTGAGAAAGTTTGAATTGCCAGGCTCTTAGCCTCTCCGTAGAACCCTCTATCACATTGATTCAGTCAGGTCCAGTAAGTTTGTCCGGTAAGCAAACTTACTCCAACCAGGCTCTGAATTGAGAGGGCTTTCAAAGAGCGCCATCTGCTTGCTAACCAAGGAACGGAAGTCCATGTGAAGAAATTAAAAGTAAATAAGTAAGAGAGGCTTTTTCCGACCTTTACAGTCCCCATCCCCAAGGCCGTTGGAATCAGGTCTGCAACGATTACAGGGTACAGGGCCCAGATTTGATCAACTAACACAGACAATCCTAAAGACCTAGAACAGGTTCAACCAAAAATCAAAAACACACAGCCTCCCACCACAAAATCCCTACAAAAGAGAGAGAAATTAAACATCAGAGTAAATTCACCATCATAAGATGCCTAGACATCAGCAAAAAAATTACAAGCCAAACTAACAAAATGGAAGAAATAACCCAAGCAAAGGAATATATCAAAGCCTAAGATGAAACACAGGATTCGAGCCAAGTAATCAATGACATTCATACACATTTCAAAATCAAAAAATGAGTTGAAAGACAATATGGCTAAAGAGAGAAAGGACATCCAGAAAACACCGAGTGAACACTAAGAAGAATTTGAAAACTTAAATAGAAAAATAACAGAGCTCATGGGAATGAAAGACACAATTGAAGAGATAAAGAGCATATTAGAGGTAAACGGATGTGGCCCAAGTGATTGAGCTCTCGCCTACCACATGGGAGGTCGCAGGTTTGGTTCCCAGTGCCTCCTAAAGAAGATGGGCAAGACAGGGAGTTGACAAAACAGGCTGGCACCAAGAGCTGAGGCAACAAGATAACACAACAAGAGACACAAGGAGGAAGAACATAAAGAGAAACACAACAAAGCAGGAAGCAGAGGTGGCTCAAGTGATTAGGCGTCTCCCTCCCACATGGGATGTCCAAGTTTCAGTTCCCAGTGCCTCCTAAAAGGAAGACGAGCACAGAACAAACAGACACAGTGAGCGCAAACAATCAGGGGGGAGGGGAGAAATAAATAAATAAATCTTTTTAAAAAAAACACACATTAGAGGCACACAACAGCAGACTCAAAATGATAAAAAAAAAAAAGAATAAGTGATGCTGAAGACAGAACAGCTGAAATTGAAGAGAGAGAAGAACAGAGAGAGAAAAGAATGAAAAAGTTGAGCAGGGACTAAGAGAGTTGAATGATAACATAAAACGCAACAACATACATGTCATGGGAGTTCCAGAAAGAAAAGGGCAAAGGGACAGAAAGAGTATTTGAGGAAATAATGGATGAAAATTTCCCAACTCTCATGAAAGAAATTAAATTACATGTCCAAGAAGCACAGCGGACCCCAATCAGAATAAATACAAATATAGCTACTCCAAGACACAGACTATACAGAATGTCAAACGTCAAAGACAAAGAGAAAATTCTCAGAGCAGCAAGAGAGAAGCAAACACCACATACAAGGGACACCCAGTAAGACTTAGTGTGCATTTCTCATCAGAAACCATAGATGTCGGAGGACAGTGATATGATACAATTAGGATGCTGAAAGGGAAAAATTGCCAGCCGAGAATTCTTTATCTGGCAAAATTGTCTTTCAAATGTGAAAGTGAGTTTAAAATAGTAACAAATAAACAGAAACTAAGAGTTCATATATCAGAATCAGACTTTGCAGGAAATATTAAAAGGAACCTTACAGCCCAAAAGAATAAGACACGGGAACCGGCTGTGGCTCAATTGGTTGGGCTCTGGTTTACCACATAGGAGGCCCCGGGTTCAGTTCCCGGGGCCTCCTGGCGAAGGCAAGCCGCCGCACGGTAAGCTGACGAAACAGGGGGAGATAAGCAGATACGGAAAAACACAAAAGCAAAAATGAACACCGCGAGCACAAGCAGCAAGGGGGGGATATATAAATAAATAAAAATAAATGTTAAAAAAAAAGAAGACAGGAGAGAGAAGCTTGGAGGAGAGTGTAGAATGCAAGAATAGCAGAAAGGATAACTAAAAGAGTAAAAGTATAGACAAAAATAAGATGCAAAGAATAAAATGGTGGAAATAATGCATTTACAGTAATATCATTGAATGGGAATGGTTTAAACTCCTCAGTCAAAAGATACAGGCTGGGAAATGGATGTGGCTCAAGTGACTGGGCTCCCGTCTACCATATGGGAGGTCCAGGGTTCAATTCTCGGGGCCTCCTAGTGAAAAGCAAACTGGCCCGAGCGGAAAGCTGACCCATACGGAGGCCTGTGCAGGAGTGCTGGCCCGCGCAGAGAACTGGCATGGCAAGATGACGCAACAAAGAAAGACTCAGAAGAGAGACAATAAGAGATGCAGTGGACCAGGGAGCTGAGGTGGTACAAGAGATTGAACAGCTTCTCTCCACTCTGGAAGGTCCTGGGATCGGTTCCTGATGCCACCTAAAAAGAAGATAAGCAGACACAGAAGAACACAAAGGGAGCAGACAGTGAGTACAAAAACAACGAGGGGATGGGGAGAAATAAAGAAATTTAAAAATAAATATATAAATCTTAAAAAAAAAAAAAGATATAGGCTGACAGAATGGATAAAAAAACATGAGCCATCCATAAGCTACCTACATGAGACTCATCTGAAAGTGAAACGCTGAAAAAAATACTCCATGCAAAGAGCAACCAAAAAGAGCAGGGGTAGCTATGCTAATATTGGAAAAACAGGCTTTAAATGCAAAAAAGTTATAAGAGATACATAAGGCCATTACATATTAATAAAAGGGACAATCGACCAAGAAGAAATAACAGTCATAAATATCTATGCACCTAACCAGGGTGCCCCAAAATACATGAGACACATGCTGGCAAAACTAAGGGAGAAAGAGACACCTCTACAATAGTAGTTGGAGACTTCAACACACCATTCGCATCATTTGAAAGAACTGGACAGAAGATCAACAAAGAAACAGAGAACTTGAACAATATGATGAAGGAGTTACACCTAACAGATATGTACAGAATGCTTCATCCCAAATCAGCAGGTCATACATTCTTCTCAAGTGGATCCTTCTCCAGGACAGACCACATGTTAGATCACAAGGCAGGTCTCAACACATATAAAAAGACTGAAATGATACAAAGTACTTTCTCAGATCATAATGGAATGAAACTGGGACGCAATAATAGATGAGAAAGCAGAGATTCACATTTGTGTGGAAGCTGAACAACACACTCCTAAACAATCAGTGGGTCAAAGAAGAAATTTTAAGTGATATTAGTAAATATATTGAGACAGGCGAAAACGAGAAGACAACTTTTCAAAACTTAAGGGATACCGTGATGGCAGTACCCTAAACTTCTATATTTAAAAAGATCTAACTGGAGAAACTAGAAAAAGAACAGCAAACTATTTCCAAAGCATCAGAAGAAAAGAAATAATAAAGACTAGCACAGAAATAAATGAAATTGAGAACAAAAAATAAAAAATAAAGAAAATCAACAAAAACAAAGCTGGTTCTTGAGAAGACTGATAAAATTGACAAACCCTTAGCTAGACCAACAAATAAAAAAGAAAGAAGATGCAAATAAATCAAATTAGAAATGAAAGGGGTATGTTACAACTGACCCCACAGAAATAAAAAGGATCATAAGAAGATATTATGAGAAACTACATGCCACCAAACTAGACAACCTAGATGAAATGGACAAATTCCTAGAAATGCACAAACAACTTAAATTGACACTACAAAAAAATACAATAACAAATCAATCACAAGTAAAGGGATTGACTCAGTCATCAAAAATCTGCCAACAACAAAAAAGTCCAAGAACAGATGGCTTCACAGATGAATTCTACCAAGCATTTTGAGAAGAATTGACACCAATCCTATTTAAACTCTAAAAAATTGAAGAGCAGGGAAAATTACCCAACACATTTTATGAAGCCAACATCACCCAAATACCAAAGCCAGATATACTACAAGAAAAGAAATTACAGATCAATCTCCTTAATGAACATAGATGCAAAATTCTCAACAAAATACTTGTAAATAGAATACAACAGCATATCAAAAGAATTATACACCATGACCAAGTAGGATTTTTACTTGCCAAGCAAGAGTGGTTCAACATAAGAAAATCAACTAACGTAATACACCACATTAACAAATTGAAGGGGAAAAAAAACACGTGATCATCGATGCAGAAAAGGCATGAAAGGGGGCAGATGTGGCTGAAATGGTTGGGCATCCGTCTCCCATATGGAGGGACCTGGGTTCAATCCCTGGGACCTCCCAGTAAAAAAAAAAAAAAAAAAGAAAAGAAAGAAAAGAAAAGGCATGAAAAAATCCAACACCATTTCTTGATGAAAATACTTCAAAAGATAGCAGTAGAAGGAAAAGTCCTCGATATGATAAAGGATATATAGGAAAAACCCAATGCCAGCATCATACTCAAAGGGGAAATGCTGAAAGCTTTCCCTCTAAGATTGGAAACAAGACAAGGATGGCCACTGTCACCACTGTTATTCAATATTGTGCTAGAATTTCTAGCAAGAGCAATTAGACAAGAAAAAAAAAAAGTCATCCAAATAGATAAAGAAGTAAAACTCTCACTGTGAATAGATGTCATGATCCTATATTTAGAAAATTCTGAAATGTCTATGACAAAGCTGCTCAAGCTAATAAACAAGTTCAGCAGATTGGAAGGATACAATATCAACACACAAAAATCAGTACTATTTCTAGACACCAGTATTGAAAAATATGAAGATGAAATCTGGAAAAAAATTCCATTTACAAAAGCAACAAAAAGACTCAAATACATAGGAATCAATTTAACAAAAGATGTACCGGACCTATATGCAGAAAATTGAAAAACAATGCTAAAAGGAATCAAAGAAAACCAAACTAAATGTAAAGACATCCCATGTTTATGGATTGGAAGACTAAATATCATGAAGATGTCAATCCTACCTGTAATGGTTTGACAGTTTTATTTAATTATGAATTCCAAAAATATAAATTGGATTATTCTTGTAAACTAATCTGTTCATCTGGGCATGATTAAGTTATGATTAGGGTGTTAACTGCCACGTCAGTGGGACCTTGAGCCCCACCCCTCGGTGGGCGTGGTCTCAAGTATAAAAGGCTAGACAAAAGGCAGCAGTGAGAGAAGCAGATTGGAGAAGCAGTTCTGATGTTGGAGTGAGCCATTCGCCTGATAGCCTACAGCTGGCCTTGTGGAGCGATGCAAAGCATAGAGAGCCTCATGGTCTACAGCTGAACTTGTGGAGGAAACAGAAGCTAAGCCCAGAGAGAAACGCAGCCCCGGGAACAGAGGAACCCAGAAGCCTGAACCCTAGCAAACGTCAGCAGCTGTCTTGCTCCAACACATGGACTCTGGTGAGGGAAGAAACTTATGCTTTGTGGCCTGGTAACTGTAAGCTTCTACCCCAAATAAATACCCTTTATAGAGACCGTCCACTTTTTGGTATATTTCAAAAGGCACTCCTGTGGCTGACTAAAACACTACCCAAACTGAGTTATAGATTTAATGCAATACCCATCAAAATTCCAACAGCCTACTTCGCAGAAATAGGGGCAATTACCATATTTCTTTGGAAGGGAAAGTGCCAATAGCCGAAAGCATCATTAAAAAAAAAAAAAAAAAAAAAGAGCAATGTGGGAGGACTTTTACTGCCTGACCTTGAAAAATATCACAAAGCTACAATGGTCAAAACAGCATGGTATTGGCATAAAGTTAGACACATCAATCAGCAGACTATAATTGAGAGTCCAAAAATAAGCCCTCACCTCTATGGTCAACTGGTTTTTTACAAATCTACCAAAGCCATGTTGACAGGATAAAACAGTCTGTTCAACAAATGGTGGGAGCCGATGTGGCTCAGTAGTTGAGCACCAGCTTCCCTCATACAAGGTCCTAGATTCAATCCCTGGCCCCAATACCTCCAAAAAAAACAAAACAAAAAACCAAATGATGCTGGGAAAAGTGAATATCCATGACCAAAAGAAAGAAAGACAACCTCTATCTCACTCCATATACAAGAATCAACACAAAATGGATCAAAGATCTAAATATAAAAGTCAGGACCAGAAAACTACTAGAAGAAAATGTAGGGAAACATCTTCAAGAGCTTGTGGTAGGTGGTGGTTTCTTGGATCTTATACCCAAAGCACAAGCAGCAATAGAAAAAATAGATAAATAAAACCTCCTCAAAATTAAACTCTTTTGCACTTCAAAGAATTTTGCCAAAAAGGTGAACAGGCAGCCAGCTCAATGGGAGAAAATATTTGGAAAGCACAAATCTGATACGGTTTAATATCCATGATATATATATGAGATGCTACAATCAAAAATAAAAAGACAAACGACCTGATTAAAAAATGGGCAAAACACTTGAATAGACCAAGTGTTTGTCCAAAGAAATACAAACGGGAAAAAAAAAAGGAAAAAATGTTCAACATTACTAGAAATTAGGGAAATGCAAATCAAAGCTACAATGAGATATCATTTCACACCTATTAAAATGGGCACTATTAAAAGGACAGAACACTACAAGTGTTGAGAGGATATGGAGAGATAGGAACACTTATTCACTGTTGGTGGGGATTTGGCATAGTATAGCCACTGTGAAGGACTGTTTGTCAGATCCTAAAGAAGTTGAATATAGATTTTCCATGTGACACAGCAATACCACTACTAGGTATATACCCAGAAGAACTGAGAGCAGTTGACACAGACAGACATCTGCACACCAATGTTCATAGCGGCGTTATTCATGATTGCCAAAAGATGGAAACAACCCAGGTGTCCATCAACCAATGAATGGATAAAGAGACTGTGGAATATACATACAATGGAATATTAAGCAGCTGTAAGAAGAAATGAAGTCATGAAGCATTTGACAACATGGATGAACCTAGAGGACATTATGTTGCATGAAGCAAGCCAGACACAAAAGGACAAATACTGTATGATCACACTATTATGAACTAAGTATATTGCCTAATCTCATACACAATAATCTCAGTAATCTAGTTAATAACTAGAATATTGTTCACCAGAAAATAGGAAGTTAGAGAATGGAAATCGGAGGGTTAACTTGTGCAGAATTGGTAAAAATGTTGTGTGGTAATCTTTGGAAATGAATAGAAAAGGTGAAAGCACAGCATAATGTTTGTAACTAGCAGTGCTATTATATGGGTATGATGTTGGTTGAAAGGGAAAATGTAAGGTCATGTAAATTACTAAAAGGAAAGCTAGGGGCCGGCTCGATAGCCCAGTGGATAGGGCGCCGGCATACCACATGGGAGGCCCCCGGTTCGATTCCCGGGGACCTCTCCTAGCGGGCAGACCGCCTTGAGAATGGCAAGCCACCATGGGCGGGCCGGAGCCGCCGTGGGCAGGGCAAGAATCTGCCACGGACATGGCAAGAGCCGCCACGAGCAGGGCAGGTCGCCCGTGGATGGAGCGCAGCCAGCCACCCGCGAACTGAAAGCCGGCCGTGAACGGACGCAGAGACCGCCCACAAGCGGGGAAAGCCACGCCTGCGCAGTGACCACTCTCGGCGCGTCGCCGCAGCGGGGGGAAGGGGAGATATGTAATAAAATAAATAAATCTTTTAAAAAAATAAATAAATAAATAAAAGGAAAGCTAAAATATATAACATGGGACTGTAGGGCATAGTAAAACCTCATGTGAAATATAAATATGGGTAATATTGCATATATAAGACTGTTTTTCTTTGAAACTGAATAAATGTCTGTAAATGTTACAAGATATTTGTAGGGGTCCAATGGGTCTCTGGCCCTGGCTCCCTCTCCCTAAGGGAAATAGCCCCCAGCACACAGCCACCTGCATGACCCAGGACACAAGTTAAAATGTAACCAACCTCCTCACAGGGAAACAATGTACAGATGGTATCATACACTGTAATTTTCTCCAGGCTGTACACTTCCTTCCTACAATAACATCACCAGACCCCATTTGTGTAACTCTGTTATGAAACGTCTTTGTTCTGAGACCCTATATATTGCACGTCATTTTCCTGCCTCTTTGCAGAACGCTATCTTTATTCTCTGGACCGCCAGCACCTGAGAGAATCTCTCCTATCTGGAAGTCCCAATAAATAAAGCTTATGCCTGACACTGTGCCAAGTGAGTCCTTTGGTCTTTGGGATGCCTCCCTTCAGGAGCTGGCTTGCAACATTAATATCAGACAAAAAAAAAACAAAAAAAAAACCAAAAACATTATGCTAAGCGAAAGAAACCAGACACAAAGTACTACATATTGTATGATTCCATTTATATAAAATGTAAATATAAATCAATTTATAAAGATGGAATTAGATTAGTGGTTATGTACGGCTGGGGAAGGATAAAGGGACTGAGAGGTAACTTCTAAGGGGTGTGAGGTTTTTCTTTTTGGAGTAATGAAATTGTTCTAAAATTTTTTGTGGTGATCAATGCACAACATTGTGATTATTTGTGATTATACTAAAAGCCACTGACTGTACACTTTGGATAGATGTATGGTATGTGAATATATCTCAATAAAACTGCTTTAAAACAAATAACTAAATAAATACGCAAGAATAACCAGAAATAGCAACTATATACAGCAGGGGAAGCATAGAGACGTTGTGAGGGGAAGAATTTTCTGTCTGGTTTTTACTATTATTATTGAAATAATGAAAATGCTCTAATAATGATTGAAGTGATAAATGCACAACCATGTGCTTATGCCAAATACCATTGACTGCATACTTTGGACGGACTGTATGCTTTATTAATATGCATCAATAAAATTGATTTGTTTTTAAAAAGTAGAAGAAATTAGTATGAGAAGAGAACAAAGGCTAGTTCTTCTCACCCGGAGTTCAAATATGATGGCATAAAATATATAATGATATAAAAGAGCACAGTTAGGTTAAATAAAAAGTTTAGAATTCTAAGGATTATAAATATAAGAACAAGCTACAAGAAGAGACCAAAAGCTTTCCATTCCTGGATTCTTTCAGATAAAGCAAATAGCCTTTCTTTCAATGTTTAAAGAAATTTTCCTTCTAGAAATAAAAGGGATAAAAGTATCACCACCTTACACTAAATTAATTTTCCCACCATAAAAGTTTTCACATTTTTCTCATTTTCAGTGACTCCTAAGTTACATACAGCTCTCTGATTCTATGAATTGTATGAACTGTCCAAAATGGGGAAAAAATCTTCACAGTTTGGAAATGTCTTCTAAAGCAACATCTGCTGGTGTGTAAAATCCTAGGTAGGGGCATCTGAAACTAGGTTTTCTTCGTCTTTGTATGCCTCACAGCATCAGACATAGCTCCTTACAGTGTTAAATTAGGAGAAATGAGGAGACAGTGAATTGACAAACTATGGACATTTTCCTCTCTAAGTGATTGCAGCATATATAATAATAAAAACAATAACCAACACTTGAGCACTTTAATATATAATTCTGGCTACAACCTCTGGTAGGTATCCCTATTTATAAGTAAGGAAACTGAGACACAGAGAGGTTAAATAGCTCACCCAGTGTCAAAGAGCTAGTAAGGAACAGGGGCAGGATATAAACTCCAAAGTTCATGTCCTTAGCCATGGTCAGAGGAGAGGGCCTGAAGAAAGCCCAGATTTCCTGAGATACCTTTTTGGGGCCTCGCATATATAAAAACCCCATACCTGCTAAATATTCAAATAGGTGCTATGTGGAAGCTACAGCAAAATACCTAACAGTAAACAGAGATAATTAATGACTTTATCACTGGTTATCTACATCATATGAGACTCTTTTATGTTAGGAGGAATGTTTTGACCCTAAAAAATAACCTAGGGAAGCGCGTATGGCTCATGCAGTTGGGCACCCACCTACTACATGGGAGGTCCCGGGTTCAGTTCCCAGTGCCTCCTAAAGATGACAATGAGCAAGACAGTGAATTGACACGATGGGCTGGAGCAGCAAGCTGATGCAACAAGATGACACAATGAGGAAACACAATGAGAGGCACAACAAGCAGGGAGGGGAGGTGGCTCAAGTGATTAGGAACCTCCCTCCCACATGCGAGGTCCCTGGTTCAGTTCTGGTGCCTCCTAAAAAGAAGACAGACACAGAGAGCAGACAGCCAGTGCAAACAACAAGGGAGTGGAGGGTAAATAAATAAATGTTTAAAAAATAATAATAACCTAATAAGCAGCATTATTTAATCAGACAGCTGTTTCCATCACCAGATTCTTTAGCCTTAGCATTCTAATGATGTTTCTCAGTCATAAAGGGTATATGAAGAAGCAGATATGGCTCAAGTGACTGGGCTCCTATCTACCATATGGTAGGTCCCGGTTTGTTTCCCAGGGCTTCCTGGTGAAGGTGAGAGGCCCGCACAACGAGCAGGCACAAAAGAAAAGAAGAAAAAAAAAAAAAAACGACAAAGAGGAGAGACAATGAGAGACACAAAAAACCTCACAGGTCACAGGATCAGTTCCCAGTGTCTCCTAAAGAGAAGACGAGAAGACAAGCAGACACAGAGAGCACACAGGGAATGGAAAGAGAGAGCAGACAGTGCAAAACAACAAGGGGGGACAAATAAATAAAATAAATCTTTAAAAAGAAAAACGTGGGGGGGCCGACTGGATAGCCCAGTGGATAGGGCGTCGGCATACCACATGGGAGGCCCGGGTTCGGTTCCCGGGGACCTCTCCTAGCGGGCAGACCGCCTTGAGAATGGCAAGCCGCCATGGGCGGGCCGGAGCCGCCGTGGGCAGGGCAAACAGCTGCCACGGACAGGCAAGAGCCGCCACGGGCAGGGCAGGTCGCCTGCAAATCGAGCGCAGCCAGCCACCCGCGAACTGAAAAGCCGGCCGTGATGGAAGCAGAGGCCGCCCACAAGCGGGGAAAGCCGCGCCTGCGCAGTGACCCAGTCTCGGCGCGTCGCCGCAGCAGGGGGGAAGGGGAGATATGTAATAAAATAAATAAATCTTTAAAAAAAAA
>PVKH010011816.1:0-17574 GCA_004027955.1 Chaetophractus vellerosus | reverse complement strand
AAATATTAGTTGGATGAAAAAATGAAGCAATGGACTGGTGGATGAATTTAACCTGTAAAGTAATTTAAATTATAAAGGTAAGTGGTAAAGTTTGGAGTCACACTCATGCTGCATTTTGGTTGTAGCCTCTACTTTTTCTACTTCTCCTCGTGAACTAATCTGGAACTTTTCTTGAGAGCTGCATATGAAACATTCACAGCGGAACCTTTTATGTAGTCTACCATAACATGAAAATTTAAATTCCAGGTGGAATTAGTTCTATAGATTTCCAAATAAAAACAGTCTAAGAAATTCTAGTTAAAAGGTGAAGCATTCAACAGAACTTAGAAAATTCTTTTCTATCATTGAAACAAAGGACTTTTGCAATAGTTGAAGGAAAAAAAAAACATTGACTCACAGATGAATGACTGGGGGAGAGCAGGATTTCTAGATAAGCAGGACAAAAAATTTCCACTGTTTCTCACCAACTATGTAGCTAATGGGGATGGTGGCTTTAAGCCAACTACCACTTAAGGGGAAAAAAAGCTGACCATTCAACAAGTGAAATAGTGTGGAATGGATAGCATCTATTGAAATTTGATTTTCAGCAGTCTCCCCAAGTGACTGAATAAATTTTCCAACCTGTTTACTTTTGCAACATGTCTTCTCATTGTCAAAGTCAAAACTAACTGTACAACACTATCTGGTATAATGCCATTGGATCTTCTTAAAAATGGTTTGAGGTGTCATTTGAAACCTGTGGTGGGACCCTTAAATGGGCTGCTTAAAGTAGGGACATTTCACCTGGAGTGGTCACTACTTAGAGGGAACTTAAGGACTGTAGGACTGGGCTCCAAATCCAGATCATAAAATCTCCGTGAGTTGAATTGAGACCTGTGCAGATGGGAACCAACACCAGTGGGTTTCTTCTGTGTCAGGATGGCAAGTCAGGAGTCAGGTGGGTGGGACCATAGAACCATTTGAGATCTGGGCTGATATGACTCTGAGGATAAACTCTGGTCAGCAAGTAGAGTACAAGGGAAGATTCAATCCCCAGGAAGGCTTCACAAAGACTGGACACATTTTCAGAGTCCAGCCAAGGGAACTGAATTTCAGGACAGTTTTATGATCATGCCCAACAGGGGGCTTGGTGAGAGATCAGAGATTCAAGTCAGAAGTCGAATCAAGGAGCCAAGGGAAAGAAGTTTTATTGTAAGCCTTTGAGCTTAGACCGTTGTTATCTGGTATTGCTTGATAATACACTGGAGCTGTACAGTTTAAGACCCACTGTCATGCATGTGGTTCCTAATATTTTTCTGGACTTAACTGAAGTTGGCTTAAGGCAAACATTGAACTTACCTTGCATGCTGCAATTCTTTAGCATTTTTATACCTGGGCCCAGCCAGACCGGACAGGTTTTGGCAAGTGGCACTGGGATTTCTGAAATCAGTTTTATATGAAACTTCAAGTAGATTTGAAACTGAGAAATGCTCATTTATTTTAATAGTGAAAATTCCCTTATATCTTGATGTTAGTATTTCTTTAATATGGTATAGATTTGGATCCTGAGTGTGCACTCCGTTAATAGTTCTGTATTCTGAATACTATTGCCTATAATAGGCTTACTGACCTTCATGACTTTATTTAAAAGAGTTATTTTTATTTATTATACATCCCCCTGTTCTGCTTGTTCTTGCTGTGCTCATTTTTCTTTGCGTTCCTCTGTGTCTGCTTGTCTCCCCCCACTGGGGCGACCCGCCAAGTCAGCTCACCAGCGTGGTGACCCACCTGCTCATGGGGGCTCGCCTTTGCCCACGGGGGCTCGCCTTTGCCTGTGGAGGCTTGCCTTTTTGCCCACCCACAGGGGCTTGCCTTTGCCCATGGCAGCGTGCCCCACCCGCGTTGGCTTGCCTTCTTGAGGCGGTCTGCCCATTCGAGGAGACCCTGGGGACCGAACCCGGGGCCTCCCATGTGGTAAACCGGCGCCCTACCAACTGGGCTACAGCCGGCTCCCCACCTTCATGATTTTTGATAGAATAATTTGTGTTTATTTTATTTGATAATTTATAAAGAAGTGAACGGTTACTATAAATATGAAGATCTGAAGATCAATGGCTATTTTGAGTTCCTTGATTTCTTAGCTTTCTAGGTGTCTGCTCAGGAGGTGGCAAGAAAATTGATCTATTTTGAAATGTTTTAAGAACAGTTTTGGAATATGTGCAGGTTCTCTGAGTTGTGACAAGGTGGGCTTCTTGAAAAAGAGCTTGACCTTAGGCCAACCTTACCCAAGCCAATTGTGAAGAGACCTTTCAGAACAAAGTGGTCCACAGTGACAGATGTAGTTCCTGCTTGTGACACTGCAACTAGTTTTTCTATATGGGTCTGTCACCTGTCTTGTATTTGAGATCCATTATTGGTTTCCATTTCCTACTTACTTGCACACTATTTTACTCTGTCTCCAGCCTGATCTATCCTTGAGTCTCAACTCTGTGTCTTCTTCCATTTGGCTTTCTTGGCACAGACCTTGACCCAGCACTCCGACTCAGCTTCAGCTGGTGTCCTAGATCAGTACTGGATTTTCTCATCTCTCAGGACTTCTCCTGACTTCTCTAGCAACTAACCCACCCTCGCTGCACCATCCCCCCGTCTCCACCAGCTCACGCACACTGATAAGCTGTATTCTGATCCCCCTTCCTTGAAAAGCCTTAACAAGACTGGTATCAACAAATAGCACATCCCTTTACCATTTATAAAGTGTTCACTCTTCCATTTTCTCATTTGGGTAGTGGTTGCTATTTCAAAGCAGAAATAGAAGAATGAAGTATGAATTAGAGGCCGAATATATTTTTCATTATTATTTATACATATTCTCATGGAATAGGAGAATGTCTATGTATGTTATTTATAGGAGTGGGGAATCCAATATAATATATGGACTCATCTCTATGATATGTGCAAAGTTTTATTTGCTGATGAGAAAAATATTGTTCTGAAAGCCTTACAATTTAATAAAATTATTTATCAATAAATTTTATTCATTAACAAATCATTACTTTGTTGATGTTTGTCATAATCTGACATAAGAGATCCTCTCTTCTTGAGATGAGAAGTGAGAGCAGGAAATTCTTCATTTAATGTTGGTAAAGGTGAAGTTACTAAATGCCAGGCACAGTTCTATGCCAAGGGCATTTGATTAGAAGTCTGGAGACCCAGGTACTTGTCCATTTGAGTTATCCTACCTGTCCATTGCAGGTCTTTGGTTTCCACACCTGAAATATTCTGCAGTAGATCTAGTCCCTGTGATTTCAAGTATGTAACAAGGGATGGCACGTCCCTTTCCCTTTTGAAAAGATTTCTAATGTATTTTGACATTTGAAATATAAAATGTTAAAAATTTGAGGGTCTGAGCTGCATTTCAATTTTTTGAGATTTTGCTTTTGCTTGTCACTGTAAGAACCTATTGGATTATTTTATTCTTATCTGGTTGGTCAAGTTCTCAGGTCAGTTGTACAATGTGTTTGATTTGATTCAATTATACTTTGGCATGAACATTTTTAAGTAATAAACCAACTAGGAGAGAAAAATGCCTTTAGACAATGTTGATGCTTTTAAATGAGATGGCATTTAAAATGATCATTTTAATATAAATATCCCATATATTTTATATATTATGTATTTATGTATCATAGAAATGCAATATATTTCAATAGTATTAATATAATACTGTATCCAAATTTGCATATAGTATACATAACTCAGATTGTGAATTCTTATATATATATTTAATCATATCAAAGTTGCATTTCTTTATTTTCTCATTCCATTTTTAGCGACTTAGAAAAACTAGCAACATGAATGAGATAAAATTTTTATGGTGTTTATATAATAACAGAGACTTGCTAGCTTATCATATAAAATAACATTAAGACTTTGAGTTTTTTCTACTCTATTTAAATAGGCTTAAATAGCTGGCTTCCAGTTTTGAAAGAAACTCTTTCATTTCTAGATATTACTTTGAATTTTCAATTGGGTAAAAGTGTTAGATCTTGATATGCTGTTTTCATAACTGTGTGCATATGTGGGTCACATACTCCTACCTAAGGTTTTGAGATGAATCAATGGAGTTAAGCAGTTTAAAAGAAGCAAAAGACCCTGAGAAACTGTGGGAGAAAGAAAACCATCAGGCATGTCCTTTCTGTATAGTTTGCAGATTCGATGCTGCATTGATAACAGGGAGCAGAGGTAGAGAGGATGAGATTTTTGCTCTGTCATGTCTGTGTTATGAAGAGTTATATTTTGTGTTATCTTGTAAGGAATATGTATACCATATATGATGTGTATGATATATTTTGCATAGTCATATATACACCCACATACACACTTATACAATTGAAGATTTACTAAAATACGTTAAAATAAAAATGTGAATCCCACACCTGTATACTTGATTTTAATTTCCAAAGAAAGATGATCAACTTTGTTGATTATCCATGCCATCTTTTCTTTATTCTCCTTTTTAAAAATCAACTAGAGAAAAGCATACTTAAAGAGTTTATTATTGGGCCTGGCTGTATAGCCCAGTGAATAGGGTGCCAGTTTACCACAGGGGAGGCCCTGGGTTTGGTCCCCGGGGCCTCTCCGGGTGGGCGGACCGCTTGAGAGGGCAAAAGCCGCCATGGGCAGGGCAAAGCTGCCATGGGCAGGGCGGAGCCGCCCGCAAGCGGGGCAAGCCGCCCACGAGTGGGCAAGGCCACCGCTCACCGGTGAAGCTGACTCGGCGCATCAACGCAGTGGCGGAGGGTGGGGGGTGGGGGCAACAAAAAGCAGAAAATAAAAAATAAATCTTAAAAAAAAAAGTTTATTGTTCACCATTGGTATCCGATCACATGTTTTAGTAATCAATGACAGCACAAATGTTCTTAATCATATTTATTTGCACCTTAAAATTGAAATTGTTGGTTTGTCTATGAATTTAGCTAACCATTAAAAAGTGTGATTCTGTGAGAAGGTCAAAAAGTGATAAAAATAGTCTATTCATTGGATTCTCCTTCAGTTTTCAAGGATACTTTCTGAGGCATATTTTGCTTTTTAGTTCAGTCTACTAGTACACAGAGAAGGAGTTCTTCAGAGGAAAAGAGTGTTTTAATTAAGAGTAAGTCAGACACTGGCTGCCTGGAACGGGACCCTCTGTGGTATACAGACCAGTGATCAGGGTGCATGGAAGTAAAGACAGGGAGGCAGACATGTAAGCTGCTGGCTCCTTGGTCAGATGCACCCAGTGTTACCCGTCTGTGGGGACCGTGTCAGGCTTAGTAATCCTGAGAGGACATTTCTTTAGGAAATGGCTGTGGGATGTGCTAGAAGTGATCGGTCTATCCAGTGGTCTTTGTGAGCTCTTGCCTCCTATGTGCTCTAGAGGTATGAAAGCTTATTTCCTTTTATATTCTAGGTGTAAATAATATAAACTTTGGCCATAAAAATGCTTTGGGTTAATATTTGATATAGATATTAAGTTTCTTTTTTCCCAAGGGATAGTTACATCATCATTCCTGTCATATACTTAGAATGTAAAGTTCATAGGCTTAGAAAAGGGTCCAATGGAAGAAGAATTAGATTTAACACTAAAGTAGCCAGAGAAAAGCTTACTTCAGTTAATGATTTTTATGTAGAATTAATATCAATCAAAAATCAGTTTTTTTCCAGAATATCAAGTTTATGATATTTAAAACCCTTATGATTAGGAACCTTGGGGACTCAAAATTATAGTCTTGGACTACCCTAGAATTCTATTTTTTGTTTATTTGTACAGTTTTTGCATTATCATCCTTACCAAATAATAATATATACTGGATCTTCCTTTGTCAGTAGGCACTAAACGCTTCTCATAATTTGTTTCATTCTCCCTTTTCATCAACTTGATGTGGCAGGTACACTCAGTTTACAGTTACAGGGTCCAATAATTTGCCCTTGGTTGCACAACGAGTGGCCAAGTGGGAATTTGCATCCTGTCAGGCTGACTCCAGGCTCTGAGTCTTAGCCTCCGCACCTTTTCATGAACTTTTTACAAGATCCTAAAGGGATTTCTCTCTTGCTACTATATCCTATCTTATGGAAGTAGAAGCATTGTTTTATTGATGAGATGTGACCAAATTTCATTTTAAAAATCTTTAGTAATGTTGGCGTTGTGAAGATGTAGATAAGATCCAGACCCTGCTCTCAGGGGGGATATGACTTCTATGGTCATGGCAAGCATAAACAGTTTAACAAATAATTGCAGCACGTTTTATTGTTAAGTCAACAGTAAGTTGCAGTGAGTTTTATTGTTAAGTCAACAAAGAAAGTAGTAACTCTGCTGTGGAGAAGGCTTCAGAGAAGACTAGATGCTTGAGATTAAGTAAGAGCGAAATATTCTGATCTTTTGTAGGAGTCTGTGTAACATTCTCCCGTGTAAGTTGCTCAGCATTTCATGATATCCTTTTTTACATCTACATTCACATGAGTTTCCGATCTTGCTATTTATTCCAAACCATGCATTTCTTTCGTTTCTTGCAGTTGATTTTCATTATCGTCTTAGTTTCCATGCCGCTATGACAGATACCATGCAATGGGTTGACGTAAACAACGGGAACGTATTGACTCAGGACTTTGAGGCTAGGAGAAGACCGTATTTGAGGCATCCTCAAAAGCTGCAACATTTTGATGCTGGGTACTGATGTCTCTTGGAGTTCCACGGCTTGTTTACCTGCCTTATGTCACATCACGATGTCCCCTCTTTTCTCTTCTGGACTCTGGTGACTTCCAGGATGCCAGCATTTGGGGAGATCATGGCTGCAGCATGCAGCAGGCCTGGAGGACAAAGAATCAAGTCGCAGGTGGCTCTCAGACCTTGAGATCTAATGGAGCTCTTCTTGCTGGGTTTCATACTTGGCTGGGACCCATGACCCCTGTACTCCTTCCATTTTTTCCCTTATGGAATGGAAATGCCTATCCCATGCCTGTCCCTCCATTGAATATTGGAAGCAGATAACTTGCTTTCTAGGTTTTACATGTCCATCAGATGGAGAAGAATTTTGCTTTATAACTGATTTTAATGAGACTTCAGATTTAGAATTTTTACTGACATGATTTAAGGCTTTTGGGATATTGGAATTAGTGAATGTATTTTGTATGTTTGGAAGAAAATATCGTTCTGGGGTCCAGAGGGCAGACTGTGATAGACTGAATTATATGCCACAATTTAGACATGTTCTCAGACTTAACATGTGAATCCACTGTAAATTGGACCTCTTGAAGTAGTTATTTTAAATTAAACTGTGGCCAAACCTGATGAAGTTGGTCTTAATCTGGATTTCTTGGAAGCCTTATAAGGGAAGAAACAGGAAGCCAGGGTCAGAGAAAGTCGTTGGAGGACCTAAAACCTAGAAGTCAACAGAACCCTGAAGAGAGAAGAGGCAGGAATGCACGCCAAGGAAGCCCAAGGACCATTGGTACGCTGGACCAGAACATTACAGTCTTTAGGAAAAAAAAACATTGTCTTCCTGATGCCTCAATTCTGGACTCCTCCTAGCTGGGAGCCAATAAATTCCCATTGTTTGTCAACACATTGTGTTTGTTGTAGCAACCTGGCAAACTAAGATGTATGCTTTTCAGTTTCTCTCTGTGTGTATTTAAAATGTGTATTTTTTACTTTGTAAGTTACTTGAGGAAAGGTAGTTGTGCTGGTATGAGTCTTTTGTGGATCCCAGAAAATCTTATACTTAAAGTGAACCTATTCCTGTGCCTGTAAACCTACTGTGGATAGAGCCTTTTGATTAGATTCAATTAAGAGACCTTTTTATTAGATCACTTTTGATTAGATTTCTTCTTTTAAGGGCCTTTAATTAAATTATGGAACCCGGGGTGAGTCTTAATCCCCTATTCGAGAGTGCTATGTAAATGAACAGAGAAAGGGAGCTGCCATTTTTCCCTGTCATGTGTGAGTGGACTCTAGGGTCATCTGCAGCCATAGAAAGACAGAGAAATCCCAAAAGGTTGAGAGAGAGGCCAGAGGCTGGCATCAGTGGAACAGCCAGAGCTGCAGCAGTGAAGCCTGGAGAGCAGGGAAGAGATGAGCCATATGCCTGATTGCACATAGCTGAGCTCAGGGAGAAAAGGCAGAAACTGGCCACCATTTTGCCTTGCCATGTGGTAGGAGCCCAGGACCGCCAGCAGCTGACCATTGATGAGACAGCATCTCTTAATGATGACTTGATTTGGACATTTTCACAGCCTCAGAGCATTAAGATTTTACCCTAATAAATTCCCATTATAAAAGTCAACCTATTTTTGGTATTTTGTACTGGCAGTCTTTGGCAAACTAAAACCGTAGTGATTATATTTTATTTTTCATTTTTCTCAAAATATAGTTACACTCAACTCTTCCCTTTCTAACTCCTGAAATTTGAAAATGTGTAAGTTGTACAGTTACCATTGAGTATTACAATGGTGGCATGTTGTTTTAGTTTGCTAAAGGCTGTCAAAGCAATATACCAGAAATGGGTTGGCTTTTACAATGAGGATTTATTAACTCATAAGCTTATAGTTATAAGTATGTGAAAGTGTCCAAATCAAAGCATCATCAGAGCTGCTTTCTTCCTGAGCTGTAGCTGTGGGCAACCATGCACATGATAGGGTCTGCTCATCTCTCCCCTCTCCTCCGGGCATTGTTGCGTTCAGCTTCCGGCTAAAGTGGCTTCCTCTCAGATTCAGTGTTCCATTGATTTCATCTTCTGGATGCTGGGGCCTTCTTTCTCAGCTTCTGTTTTTTTTCCCCTTAGCTCCTGTGTGCCTCCGCAGCTATTGATTCCTCTGCTTCTAAATGACTTTAGTGAGAGGATGAAGAGTCACCCTTGGTCATGCCATCTAATCAAAGGCCCTTCACTGAAATGATGTAATCAAAAGATCCCACCTACAATAGGACTACATGCACAGAAATAGATTAGATTTAAGAACAGAATGTCCTGGGGTCCACAAGACTCAAACCACCACACATGTAATATAAAATGGTGGTTATGCACACCCTCCCACATCTTCCCCAGCATGTTGTAGCTATTATATCTAATTGTAAATACTGAAAAGTGTCAAGAAGTTGCCTAGATTTAGCAGTGTCTAGTAATAATAATAATAGCTAAACTTCCTCATTCATTACTATGTGCCAAGGACTGTTATAAACATTCTAAATGGATTATCTTATTTAATCCAGTAGGAAACGATTGTTATGTCCATTTTAGAGGTAAGGAAACTAACTGAAACACAGAGTGTTTAAATCACTTGTCTTACTTAGTAGCCGGTCACGTGCCTAGTAGTAGCAGAGTAAACTGAGAAATTCTAATTCCAGAATGTGTATGCTCCGGTTCCTTGGGGCTTCTCAGTTTGGAGGTTTAAGTTTGTTATTTGGGAGTTTACCATAATGTTGCATTCATTCAACAAATATTCAGTAAGTGTTTCCTACCCACAACTATGGAACTCTTCTTCTACATGATGATGGTGTTGTTTCATTGTTATCAAGAGAGTCATGTCATATAGGCAAACAGGTAGGTCAGGTGTGCCTGAGACAAGTCTGAGGTCTGCTGTAATGAATTGAGGGACTTTTGCAAAATCAGTTTTCTCCAGTCCTCAGTTTCCCCATTTGGGACATGATATTTTAAGTATCTTAAACCTTTAGCAGTTGATGATTTGTGGTTGCCCTAGTATCATCCTTACTTAAACCTGATGTAAGTTGAAACCTTCAGACCCATGCAGTGAGTGCTCCTTCTCTGATTCCATTGCTCAATCCTCCTCATCTCTCCAAAAATGCTAGATACTTCCTTGATGATCTGACAGTCTCTGGCTTGTAATATCCTCTCAGCAGTGAGGATTCACACATTTTTAATCTCCAGCTGAGACCTATTCCCTGACCTGCAGACATCCAGTCCATCAGCAATCCTGTTGGCTTGACCCTCAAAATATAACCCAAATTTGGCCAATTCCCAGTACCACTCCTCTATGCAAACCTTCTGCTGGCTTCCACCCTCACCCAAAGTGGAAACCATAGTCCTGCGCAGCAGTCAAAGCTCTACATGATGAGGCCCTTTGACCTTGTCTCCGGTTCCCCTTGACAGCAGTTGATCTGCTGCAGCCAAATTAGCAGAATGCTCCAGGCAAACACCTGCCACAGGTCCTTTTGCACTGTCTGTGCCCTCTGCCTAAGATGGTCACCCCTCAAATGCCTGCCTGCTCACTCCCCTTCCCCTTCAGGGCAAGTAATTTTTGAATGAGGCTTTCTCCGACCTCCCAATTATACAATTGCATCCCAACAGGCACAACCTTTTTTTGCTTTATTTTGCTTCATGGTAATGAGGACCACCCAGTGTATTACATTTACTTTCTGTTTTGTCATTTTTTACATCTCTGTCCATTTATGAGGGCATGGATTTTGTATGTTTTCAACGTTGTATACACACTGCTTACAACAGGGCTTTGCACCTATTAGGCACTCAGTAAACATTTGTTGGATGAAAGTATAAGGAAAGAAATAATGAACAAATGAGTAAATGTGTCTCAGTTTTATCAGGAACTTGGATTTTCATTTGAACATAATTACCACAAGTTAGTGCTGGTCTCTGCTCTAGTGACTTGGGATTCTGAGCCTAGGTCTAAATAAAATGCCTCTGGGACCAGACAGGTAATGGAAATGTCTGCTTTGCTTTGTGTGTAAAACAACAGAGGAGTGGGGACAGTGGAGACAGGAGGGGACGAGCTCCCATCTATTCATCTACAGCTAGTTACTTTCATAGACAAATGGTGCTTCACCATTTGACTTACAAGAAGAAATTGGGAATCCAAGTTTTTATGTGAGCTCTAATAATTTATGAATGCTAACATCCAATTCACAATTTTGTGCAGGTCGAACAAAACACATCTTCTGGCCAGATTCAACTTGTGGACTACCAGTTTGGAGGCTCTGATAAACAAAGTAAAAACTTAAGAGATAATACCTATTTTAGCAAATATTTTCTGATAATATTATCAGAAATGTTTGTAAAATAACTTGTATGGTAAATATGTAAGACATGAAATAGCAATCCAATCAAGAATGAAAACTAATTCCTGGAATCATTTGAAGTATTTCTGACTCCCTGACCATTTCTGTTGAATGCTCTATTCAGTGTCAGGGGCAGCCTCTTGATGCTAACAATGTAACTGAACAAAGAAACAAGCAAACAAAGATTATTGTGTTTCCGTTATGTGCCAACACTGCTGTAGGTGCACGGGCTGCAGGCATGAAAACAGAAAGTACCTCTCATGAAACTTCTGCTCCACTGGGAGGGAATGACAGTCACCAAATTAATTTTATATAGATATAAAGGGTAATTTTATGTAGATGTCATTGCTGTGAAGACATAAAACAAATGTGCTGATGGAAAGTGCTAGTTTGGGGTGTGTGTGGCTAATTTACAGTGAGTAGTTAGTGAAAGCCTCTTTGGGATGGTGATATTTGAACAGAGAACAAATTGGCAAGAAAAGCAGCCATTCAGAGATCTGGGGCAGCGCTTGTAGACAATGGGAGTATTAAGTATAGAAATTCTAAAGCAGAAAGGAGCTTAGTGTGCTTGGGCAGCAGCAAACAGGCCAAAGGGGTGGCAGTGCCATGAGTAGAGGACAGGGCGGAATTAGGTATGGCTAGGGGTCAGGCAGGTACCCCGACATCAGCGAGCTTAGAGGCCGTGGTAAGGGGTCTGGACTTGATATGAACTGCATTGAGAAGCCATTGGATAGTTTCAAGCATAATCTGGTTTCTTTTTGTGGCAGAGACTTCCATACATTTTTTAGGTTGAGACTCAGAAATACTTTTCCCCTTGCTACTTAGTACATACATATACTGCACGCACATATATACATATACTCACACTGAAATCAAGTTTCATGAAATATACTTAACTTTATTATGAACAATGCACTGTTAATATTTTCTTTTTCTATTCTACTTTATTTTAAAAATCTTGCTTTGATTTTATAACCCACTAAAGGGTCATATAGTTTGAAGAGCAAACAGTGATTTTAAAGCGGTCACACTGGTGTATAGATGGATGGTGGTAGATCAGGAATAGAGGCTGGGAGAACATGGAGAAGGCTTCTGCAATGCAAGGGAGATATGTTAATGTGTCTTGGACAAGGATTGTCATTTTGCAGATGCAAAGAAGTGTAATGGAGAGAAGGAGTGAATCTGAAGGAGGTTATTTAATCAAATCTTTTGAGATAACCATTTATATACAATAAACGGCATTCTTTTAGAATATACCATTTGGTGTGTTTTGGTAAATGTACACATCCATATAATCACCAAAATCAAAACATGGAACAATTCTGTCATTGCAAAAAGTTTCCTCATTCCTCTTTACAGTTAAAAATCCCATTCCTAGCCCCAGTCCAACATTGATTTTTTTAAAACTATGAATTAGTTGTGCCTTTTCTAGAATTTCTTCTAAATGGAATCCTACAACATATTATCTTTGTTTTGTTTTAGCCATTATGGACATGCTATAAACATTCCTATTCAAGCCTTTGTGAGAATCTATGTTTTTAATTCTCTTGGGTAAATACTTTGGAGAGGAATTGCTAGGTATTAAAATTAACTTTAACTTTATATAAGAATCTGCCAAATTTTCAAAGTGGTTGTACCATTTTACATTCCTACCAAAAAAAAGTGTGAAAATTCCGGATGTTCCACATTCTCACCAACATTTATTATTGTTTTTCAAATATTAGCCTTTCTACTGGGCATATAGTGCTATCCCATTGCAGTATTCATTTGCAATTTCCTGATGAAAATGATACTGAACATCTTTTCATATGGTATTAACTATCGTTATATCTTTATTTTTTATGAAGTGTGTGTTCAACTCCTTTCCTATTTATTATTGGTTGCTTATTTTATTCTTATATAGTGATAAGGGCTCTTTGTACATTCTGGGTTCAGGTCCTTCGTCATATATATAATATTTTCTACCAGATTGTGACTTGTCTTTTTTTATATTTTTAAAGGTCTAGCTCAAAGAGCAGAATCTTTTAAAATTTTGTAGAAATCCAGTTTATTGATATTTTCTTTTATGGAGAATGCCCTTGGTATCTTGTCTAAGGAAATTTTGCATACTCAGTGGTTGGCAAAGATTTTCTCCTATGTTTTCTTTTAGAAGGTCTACAAGTTTTAGTTTTTGTATTTAGGGCTTTGATCCATTTTGAGTTAATTTTTTTTAAGATTTATTTTTGTTTATTTATATATCCCCCCCTTGCTGCTTGTTCTCGCTGTGTTCATTTGCTTTTTGCATTCTTCTGTGTCTGCTTGTCTCCCCCTGCTGCGGCATCTCGCCAAGTCAGCTCACCGCAGTGGCTTGCCTGCTTCGCAGCGGCTTGCCTGCTCGCGGCAGCTTGCCTACTTCGCAGCGGCTTTTTGCCTGCTCACGGTGGCTTGCCTGCTCGCAGCGGCTTGCCTTCTCGAGGCGGCTTGCCTTTTCAAGGAGGCCCCAGGAACTGAACCTGGAGCTTCCGATGTGGTAAACCAGAGCCCTACCAATTGAGCCACAGCTGGTTCCCTTGAGTTAATTTTTGTATATTGTGTGAGGTAAGGGTAGAGGTTTTCATTTTTCCATATCAATATTCACTTCTCCTAGTACTATTTCTTGAAAAGACCTTCCTTTCCCCATTGAATTATCTTAGCACCTTTGTCAAAAACCAGTTCAAGTATACACATACATACACATACACACACACAAACACATACAGATAAATACATTTATGGACTCTGTTCTGTTCCATTAATCTTGAAGTCAGGTAGTTAAAAGACCTCCAACTTTGTTTTTCTGTTTTCAAAATTCCTTTGGCTATTACAAGTCTTTCATATTTTAGAATTTAGAATTAAAGATTTAGAATTGAATTTTAGATTTATTTTGTTAGTTTCTACAAAAAAATCTTGCTGGAAGTTTGATTGAGATTATACTATATCTATAGATCAATTGGGAAGGATTGTTATCTTAATGTTATCTCCTATATAGCATATATTTCTATTTATTTACATTAAAAATTTTTTTCTCAGCATTTTTGTAGTTTTCATTGTAAAAGTGTTATTTTTTATTATTATATCACTATTTCATATTTTATGTGTTTATAAGTGGCATTTAAAAAATTCCTCCTTGGGCCCGGCTAGATAGCTCAGTGGATAAAGAGCTCGCTGGGAAACCACATGGGAGGCCCTGGGTTCGGTTCCCGGGGACCTCTCCTAGCGGGCAGACCGCCTTGAGAATGGCAAGCCGCCATGGGCGGGCCAGAGCCGCCGTGGGCAGGTCAAAAAGCTGCCACGGACAGGGCAAAAGCCGCCACGGGCAGAGCAGGTCGCCCGCGCGAATGGAGCGCAGCCAGCCACCGGTGAACTGAAAAAGCCGGCCGTGATGG
The DNA here is from genome assembly GCA_004027955.1 of Chaetophractus vellerosus. Taxonomy (NCBI): domain Eukaryota; kingdom Metazoa; phylum Chordata; class Mammalia; order Cingulata; family Chlamyphoridae; genus Chaetophractus; species Chaetophractus vellerosus. The sequence goes on along the minus strand of PVKH010011816.1, from coordinate 3,129 downwards.
AAGCAGAAGCCGCCCACAAGCGGGGAAAGCCGCGCCTGCGCAGTGACCAAGTCTCGGCGCGTCGCCGCAACAGGGGGGAAGGGGAGATATGTAATAAAATAAATAAATCTTAAAAAAAATAATAAAAAAAAATAAAATAAAAAATTCCTCCTCATATTTCTCATCACCAGATTATAGAAATATAATTAATTGTTGCATATTCACCTTGTAACTCATGACCATGCTAAATTAAATTCATCCAATACTTTTAGTAACTTTTAGCAATTTACTATGTATATAATCAGGGCATTTGTGAATAAAGACAGTTTTACTTTTGTCTTTCAAATATGTATTCATTTCATTTATTTTCCTTGCCTTATTGAATTGGCTAGCACCTCCACTACAGTGTTGAGAAGGGGAGGTGAGAATGGGTATCTTTGCATTTTTGCCAATCAAAAGTACCATTAAGTATGTAATAAGTCATAGGTCCTTTATTAAGTGGAGTAAGTTTTCTGAAATTCCTTGCTGAACATTTTTTGTTATGAATGGATATAGAATTGTATCAGTTTTTCTGCAGCTATTGAGAAAATTGTAAGTTCTTCTTTACTTTTTTAATACAATGAATTGCATTATTGAATTTTGAATGCTCATTCAGCCTTACTTTCATGGTATAAATCCCACTTGATCATGGCGTATTACCTTGTTATACATTTTTTACTTGATTTGTTGATATTTCATTAAGGATTTTCGCATCCACATTTATAAGGAATAGTAATCTGCTCTTTGTTTCTTTTTTTCTCTTTTTCTGCCTTCTTTTGGAGTATTTTTTGATATTCCCTTTTATCTTTATCTTTTGGCTTATTAGCTTTCCCTTTTTGTTGTACTTTTTAGTTGTTTCTCTAGGATTTACAATATGCATTTTTAAGGTATTGCCATCTACTGTCATATAATATCACTTTATGTATAATATGAAAACTGTAGCATAGTATGCTTTCATTTTCCCCTCCTGTCCTTTTTGCTAATGTAATACATGTTACTTCTACATATGTTATAAAGTTTATGAAATTTTCTTAAGTTTTGCTTTAAACAGCCCTTTAAAATTTTAAAAATGAGTGGAAGTCTTTTAAGTTTATCCACATATATATCATTTGCGGTGTTCTTCGTGTAGTTCCAAGTTTCTATCAGCTGTCAGTTTTCTTCTACCTGAAGTATTTCCTATAACACTTCTTGTTGTGCATGCCTGGTAGGAATATATTCTCTATGTTTTTGTTTGTGTGCAAAAGCCTTTGTTTTGGATTTATTTATACTTTTTTTTCTCTTAATATAGAAGGAAAAAGAGTGTTTTTTGAGAACTTTAAAGATTTCACCCTATTAGATTTTTTTCTTTTATTATTTCTGAAAAGGAGGCTTTTTATACCAAATGCCTTTATCACTAATTTTCTGCAGACTTATTGCTATGTGCCTTAATATGGGATTTTTGTGTATGTCTTTCTTGAACTTTATGGGGCTGTGGGTTAATAGTTCTTGTAAAATTTGGAAAATTTTTGGACATTTTTATGCCAATACTTCTCTTTTTCCCACCCAGTTTGCTTTGTCTCAATTTCACATATGTTTGATTACTTAATATATCCCACTGGTCCCTATGACTCTTATTATTTTTCTTTTTCTCTCTATTCTTTTTCTTTTTCTCACTTTTCTGCTTTCAAGTTTCTGTTTGCTAAGTCTTCAAGTTCATTGACCTTTTCCATGTCAGTGTCAATCTATTCTTAATCCAATCCAGTGATTTTTAAAAATTTCATATATTCTCTTAGAAGTTACATTTGATTCTCTTTGAACACATTTTATTTCCATTTTTATTATGTTTAATTTAAAAATTCTTAGCATATTTATAACAATGGCTTTGATATCCATGCCTACAACTTGTATTATCTTTGTTATTTCTGGGTCTATTTCTAATGACTTATTTTTCTCCTGGTTACATTTTCTTTGCATGCTGTAACATTTTATAGGATGCTGGACGTTAGGAATGTTATGCTGTTGAGTGTTGGATTTTGTTGTCTTTATTTGTGGAGTGTTAAACTTTGATTTGGAAAACCATTAACTAACTTCCAAATCAGCTTGATTTTTAGAAGTATTGTTAGAGTAAGTCTAGTGTAGACTTTAAATCCTGGGTTAAATTTGACTTACTAATAAGTTATGAACTTCTAGGGTCTCTACTGAATACTCCAGAGGTGGGTGAGATTTCTCCACTCTGGCGGGATAGAATTCAATCGTCTTCCAGCTCTCTGTAAGCTCTGCACATTCTTGGTCTCCTTTGCCCATTTCATAGAGTTTTAACCTAGTATGTGCAGTTTAGTATTAAGCAACGGTTTTATGGGATCTCGTGCAAATTTCTTTGTCTTTATCCCCAATGCACTGATTCACATATTCCAATTCCTTTACCTTCTGATATCTGACTTCTTAACTAGGAGTATCCCCTCTCTTCATCGTAATACAGAAAGTGACTGTAGGTAGAAAGGTTTTGCAATTGTCGTGCTTACTTTCTTTGTTTCCTTGTTTCCTGGATCACAATTCTTTACTGCTTTTGCCTAATGTTTAAAATTAACTGTTTTATATATTTTGTAGGGAATTCTAGTTCTTTGCCATAGGAGAGCAAGTCTGGTGCAAGTTACATCAAACATAGTGTAGCAGTTTGGCATTGTTTATGAATTCCAAAAATAGATATTGGATTTTGTTTGTAAACTGGTTTGTCATAGGTATCACTTTTAATTGATTAAATTATGATTAGGATTTTGATTGGGCCACATCAGTAGGGCATTGAGTCCCAATGCCTTAGTGGGTGGGGACTCACAGATAAAAGACATGGCAAAGGACAGAGTTGGAGTTTTTGATGCAGAGTTTTGAGCTGGAACCTGGGAAGTGAACACACATGTTTTGGTCAGCCACAGGCTTGCCTTTTGAAATATACCAAAGATTGGTCAGTCTTTATAAAGGGTATTTATTTGGGGTAGAAGCTTACAGTTACCAGGCCACAAAGCATAAATTTCTTCCCATACCAGAGTCCACGTGTTGGAGGAAGATGGCTGCCGACGTCTCCAGGGTTCAGGCTTCCAGGTTCCTCTGTTCCCGGGGCTGCGTTTCTCTCCGGGC
>PVKH010011815.1:0-17574 GCA_004027955.1 Chaetophractus vellerosus | reverse complement strand
GACCTATGATCTGTTATTTTCTCCCATTTCTTTTCCCTCCCCACCTTAATAAATTATTGGCCTAATCAAAAAAATAAAAATAAAAATAAAAATAAAATCAGCACCCTGTCGGTGGGCCTTATGTTGAAATATGTGATAACCTATTTTCCCAATGTAACAGAGTTACACTCATTCATAATTTCCCTACACTATTCTTCTACTTTTATTTGAGCCTATAATTAGCACTATACCCATTAAATATATGTCTCAGAGACTTAAAACTTTGGTCTGTTCATATGGTGGTTGGTCCCTGAATCTCAGAAGAGTTGTGGCCAACACCTACTCTCCAGATCTTCGGACTCACCTAGAGCAACTAACAAAATGATGATGACAGACAATCCCCATCCCCCAAAAAATAGACAGTATCTACAACGGCAAGCAAAACAGTTCCTTCCATCAACCCCATGAGGCAGCGTGGGTATCACCATGCCCAAATCCTCAAGATTGAGTTGTGAAGAAACATAAGAGGGGAAATGCAACCATGGATAAAGTAAACTTATTAATATTGTAGTAATGGAAGAGCATGTAATATTGTTATAAAGATAGTGGTTACCAGAGATTCTCAGGGGGTGGGTGAGGAGAGAATAATAGGTGGAACACAGGGCATTTTTAGGGCGTTGGAATTAAGTGTAAACCACAATGTAAACTATAGACCTTGGGTAGTAGCAATGTTTCAATATTTATTCATCAATTGTAACAAATGTACCACACAATTGTAAGATGTTATTAATAGGGGAAAATATGGGAGGGGGAGGGAGGGGTACAATGGAATTCCCTATACTTTTGATGTAACTTTTCTGTAATCTAAAACCACTTTTTAAATAAAGTTTAGTATATTAAAAATGCCTTTTGTGCAATGTTCCAGTTTCTCTGTCTTCCTTATCTAGATAACAAAGGAGCCAAGAGGGAACTCTCCTTCTCTGTGTCATAGGGAGAAGTGTCTTCTGCAAACCATGAACAAACCATGAAAACACATTTGAACTTTGTGTGAGAAATAAAGTTATGTTGCATTGCTCCATTATAGATAATAGAACTTTTTTTCTCTTTTCATTGTTTTAACAAGAGCTAGTGTTGCCCTAATTCATATACCATGTTTCATGGTAAATATACCTCTACCTCCGGTAACATTCTGAACAAAACAATGACAATAGGGCTCCAAAAAAGAAATAATGCTTCATCCAACCTTGAAAGAGTTTTCTAGAAATTGAATAGGAAGTCTTATGAGTTTGCAAACTATTGTAACAGAAAATAGTCAAAGAAAAGTTCTATGGCAATCTAACAGGGATGCTGAGGAAGGAGGAAAGAGACTCAGTAAGGTGGTTTATAAGATTTACACTAAAATGATATTTTATAATTGAATTGTGAAGGAGACAAATATTGTAGTTTGTTACAAATTTTTACATCCAGCAACTAAAACATGCCTCATGTTATAAAATAATTGTGACTTCATATCCATTTCTATAAAAAGAACTAATGATTGTATGTTTAAAAAGACATACAATAACTTATAAATGATTTTCTTTTGGTAAAAGAAAACGTACGTACATGCATACATCTTGGAATGGCATGAAAAATGTTGCTTTGAATGCTTTGACTATCTACCCATATAGGTTTAGTTCTTGGTACTCCGAACATCAAGCAGTGGAATTACAGAAAATTTTCAAATTTATAAGTTATTGAATGAAATGCTTCACTCTTATAGTTATCCACTCTAAATTCATAGAATATATGTGGTCTTTCTGTACATCTTTAAAATTTCAGAAAAGTTGAGAATATTAACCCCACCTTTAATTAAGCTATAACAAATTATAAACAAGATCAAAATTTCTACCAATTGAAAATTTCTGAAGGTAGAAGAGAGTCTAGCTCTCCAAAGTATACTATATATCAACTATAAGCTTTTAAATTTATTTCATTCACAACACTAAAATTTGGGGCAGTCAGCAGGATCCACATCGGACAGATGAGGATTTGGAGATACTCAGGTGTTCGCAATCATACACAGCTGGGGCTAGACAGGGGATCTACTCTCATTCTCAGGTGAGGATAAGGGGATACTCAGGTGTTCATAATCATATACAGCTGCTGGCTAGACAGGGAATCTACTCTCATTCTCAGTACGATGATCTCATCAGAGCATCATCTCCATGGCCTTCTCAGCGGACTCCCATGCCTAAGCATTTCACTGAGCCAGCAGGGTTACATAAAAGATATTTTGTGGGAGACTGTAAAAATGCTTCATAAAATGCTATGTTAGCAGTGAAAATGAAATTAGATAATGGATAAGCATACATTTACAGTTTAAAAAAATAGTGGTGAGAAAGCTAATGTAAGTGCAGTGTGGTAACTTCAAGGACCTTTGATGAGAGAGTTAGAAGTTGATGACAGTTCATATATGAAAGGATGTTTTCCTCTGGCAATCAGATGGGCTAATTAATTGGCATTTAACCAAGCTGGATCTTATCTAGCTTGACTATTAATGAGCATTTATTGTTTTGTCAGCAAGGGAACAACCTCTTAAAAAATAGCAGTCATTTTTTTGCTATGGGCAAAAAAAATTTTTTGACATCCAACAGGACTTTTTTTTAAAGCAACAAGAATGCCACAATCATTCTTAAATATTTCCTATTATACTGCTACCATGGAGATGGGCTTTGTTTTGCTATAAACTCATTAAGATCTGCTGCTCTTACAGAAAGTTTTAAGTTTTGAGTATAAGGTAAAAGGATATATGGTGAAAACTAACTGTTTCTCCAAGATTTTTTTTTCTGCCAACGGGCCTGATGCCACCAAAGAAGACATATAGAAAGATACAATATGTTGCCAAGCTATTCCCTTTTGGTTCACATGACTTTGTTTATGCCGCTAATCATAAAATATGACAATTACCTATTAGATATAAATCTTCTCAACTGAACTGTCAGATCCTTGAAGGGAGAAAACTCATTTTCCTCATTTCTGTATTCCTAGCATAAAGCTTGGTTTATCATATTTTTTAAATTGGGGCACTTTGATACATTAATTAAAATATTCTCACAGAACAAATAGTTCTGACTTGAAATGTGAATACAGATGAAATGTGAAATATTGACAAAGAGGAACCAGAACATTTGATGGTTGAAGAGAATTTCGTATAATCGGACCGATTTCTTGAACCTTATGTTGTAAATATAAATTAGGAAATAAGGACTTCATGAGTATCATGTCATTGTTACAGCACACACACACAATCATCTTGCATTGTTTTACCTAAACATAAAACAATGTTCTAATAGACTGAGAGCTGATATTCTGTTGGTTGAATGATTGGGTAGGTGTGTAGTTTGGGGAGGCAGGGCAGAAGGCTTGCTCTCTAGTCCTGTCTGAAAACATCTCAATTTCATTCCTCCTTCTCAACTCTAAATTCCTAAGTAACTTGGCACTAGTTGGAGAACAACGTAACAAAGACATATTGTGTTGGCTTGGAGTTATGTAGCCCAGAAAAATGTGTTCTTAATCTTAATCCATTCCTGTGAGTGTGAAGTCACACATATATTGTAAATAACCTTTTAATGAGGTTACTCCAGTTAAAGTGTGGCCCAGTTGAATCAGGATGGGTCTTGATCCTATTAGGGGAGGCCTTATGGAGAAGGCCACAGGGAGAAGGCTACAAGAAAATCCATAATCTAGAAGTCAACAGAACTGGGAAGGGAAGGAGAGGACATCCTATGTGATGGAGAAGCCAAGGAAACCCAAAGATTGCTGGCCAGCCAGAAGATACAAACCCTGGGAGAAAGCAAGCTTTCTAGCCTCTGAAACCATGAGCCAATAAATTCCTATTGTTAAGCCAACCTATTGTATGGTATTTGTTTTAGAAGTTAGGAAATGGAGACATATATCTAGAAATTTATTCTTTAACTTTTTATATAAACATCTTATTCCACTTCTTATGTTTCAAATCATTTCCACAAACTTCTCATTTCATCCCATTATCTTATTTAGATGCAATTGCCAAAACTGTAAAGGTAGGGAGCAGATACTAATGTAAGTATTGAGCCAAGATTCTCAAGGCCACTCAGATAATTTGTTCCAACAACATGGACTGATATCAATTTAGGCTTTGTTTTTTGGCATCACTTTTGGCTGTGAAAACGGACGCAGGGTATGATTATTTATGATAGGTAACCTGTAGATGCTTAAACAATACCGACTACCCTAAATTTTTCAGGATCCTTCCTTCCCACACATAGCCCCTGTGATTTAGGGAACACTGACCCAACTCCTAGCTCCAAAGGTGGCCCTGATTGGACAAAGGGTAATCCCATAAACTCTGTAATGTTTGGTTTAGGAACTTTAGTCAATGGCCTATGACTTTCCCTTAGACACAGATATTTCTTCAGAAATAGGCATGTGACCTAAATGAGGCCATTGAGACACAGGAGAGGGTTGGAGGTGGTGGTTGCTCTTAGAAAGAGTCCTTACCATGATGAGAAACTATGAAAATAATGATCTCTCTTCCCCTGAATGATGTGATGGTGATGATGTGAAGCCAGATTTCTATAACAAACCATCAAGGGGCAGACTGAACACAAGAAGGAATATAGGACTACATATAAAGGAAGCTGGAATCCTCGCATCGCCCAAACTATGTGAGCAAATAAATTCCCTAATTATTTAAGCCAGACCAGACTTAATTAGGTTTACTATTACCGCAGCTGAGGGCATCTTTCTGTTTGTTTGTTTCACTATGTGCTAGGCACTTTATAAAACATTGTCTAAATTAACTCTTATTTAACCTAATGAAGTTGGCTATACACATTTTACAGGTAAGAAAACTGAAGCTCAAGAGGGTTAAATAACAGGAGCAGTGTAACACAAAGAAGCCATAATTTTAAACAAGTATCTTTGCTTTTTACCTGATTTCAAAGCCTATGAATTAAGCTGCTTTGCTTTGAAAAAAATAAGTAACAACTAACAAATTATTTCATTCTTTTTATTTTGTTATTTTTCATGGTTTATTAATAATTTTGAAATGCTTGTCTTCCAAAAATGGATATGAAAAGTTAGGCTGCTAGGGTCTGAGTTAATGTTGCTCTATAAATTTGGATTTATAATCTATATTAGAGACAAATATATAAGACCCACATACTTTCCTACAAAGAAGTGGCATTCAAAAATGCATTCAAGAAAAAGGAAACTCAACCCAAATCATTATTGTAAAAGCTCTCTTGTACCAGAAACTGTTACATGATTGTGTATAAACATATCTATCTCATGAAAACTTTAAGGCACTTTTCTAAAAGTTTAATTTCAAAGTGCTATGTCATTTATAACAAAAAGCAAGTATAATTAAAACATAAGGGCTGAAGTAATTCACAACTAATGCTAAGGGAAATTGATATTTATATGAATTGCCTTATTTTTAAGAATGAGAAAATGTGAACATACCAAGAGCCAAATTAATCTTGTGACATCAGTGTTTTATAAGAATTGATTTTAAATATGTATTTTTCCATTATTTTAAAACATTCTCTTCTTCTATGGATTTCTCTCAGTCTTAAAACAGTTCCAGTCATTCGTTAAAAATAAAGCCCCAAAACTTCTTGGACTCACCTCCCCTTTGTTTTCTGTGCAGTCTGTGTGCTTTCTTTGTCCTCAGAGCCTTCCTTCTGTCTTCACATTCTTATCCTCAACTTCATTCTCCCTTTTATTCCTCTGCCCTCTCACCTTTTCACTCACTAGGCTTTGGAAACTGCTTTAACTACAGTCAAGTAATTTAATTAGTAATTCCAACCAATCTAGCTCAGTCTCCTACACCTGCATTCTATTATATTCAGGACAAGTTCTCTTTCCTTTACTTCCAGGACAACATACTCTCCCAGTATTCCCCATGGGTGCTGTTTCTCAGTCTTTTCCATATTGCTCTTTTGTCCTTAATTTTATTTACTTCTTATTTGGAAATCTCCACCTAAGCAGTCATCCTGTCTACTCCCATGACTCAATTATCATGTACGTGTTGAATCCAATAGCTCCCAAGTTATCACATTTCCATAACACATACTACCAAATAACTATCTCCAAAATACTCAGAGACAGACAAAAATACTATGGTGCTGCCTAATTATTTAGTGAGTAATATATGTCTCTCTATATATATAGGTTTCTGAAGGAGGATAAGTAACAAGAAAAAAGGTAAGATAGCAAGTACCTTTTTATTTTTACACAGTAAAAGTTGATTCTTCATTATTATCTGATCTGTTTATTTTGTGTTTGATAAAATCTGTGAGAAAAGAAAGGCATTCAGAATGATCTGGTCTCTGCATTGCTTGGGAAAATCTTAGCCAAAATTGTATTTGTACATTGATGCTGTTACTCATTCTAGATTAGGCTTACGAGAATTGCCCATGTGAGAAACACCTTGATCGCAAATCAGCACCTGCAATTCCAAGTGTCTGCCCTTGTGACTCTCAAGTCAGGGCTCGTGTTATAAATCACTGTTTATTTTCTTTCCCTGTAGCATCTTAATATCTATGGCACGTTTCTTATGATCAGCAGTTACAGCATTCTCCAGAATGAAAACCTATGTCTTTGGGGTGTCTTCCAAGACTGCCCAAAGTGAATTTGAATAATGACACAACCTCTATTTTAAGTCAGGTCATCCCAAAGTACCCTCCAGAGAAAACTCATCCAGTTCATTCTGTGAACACAGTAACCGAGACAAAAAGAAACTTCATTTTATTTATATGAAATACAAAGGACAAAAAAAAAAAAAAAAAGAAAATGTAATCTCAAAACCCTCAGGAAGATGTAATTGATTTTGTTATTGTGAAATCTTTCCTTGAAGTCACCTACCCAAAATTAGATTCCTCATGACGGCAAGGGACGCATTTACTAGAGGTCCAGGTAGAAATCTTTTTCTTATTGCTGGACCACTTTTTTGTCCTCTTAGTAATTTTGCTATCTTAGTAATCCTTGTATGAGAGAGATTTATACATATGGTTGTATTTCCAGATTCTGGGCTCTTTGAGGTTGGAAGCTCTTTATAAAAATCAACTCCCACCCCATCATTTTGTGCAAAAGGAAAGAAAGCACTGGGAAATCACAGAGTGAGCTTGAACAATGCTACTACTATATGGCAATCTACTTTACAGCCTTATTACCTAGGTACCTTAGCATTGTGTTCAATAAAGAAATTTAATTCTGTATAAAACAATAAAAATAATATCTAAGTATCATTCTCATTTCAGATGAAAAAAAAAACCTATGTTGAATAAAATGTTCCTGATTTTTATGACCTAAATTTTTCTCCTAGAGCTTTTTCTTCTTAACACTTTCAGTATTTTATCACCAAAATATTACTTTTCTCATAAAACCCCAATTCTAGATTAAATTTATGAAATCTTTAAAAAGCTCTGTTATTGGTATTATAATTTATCATTGTCTTACTTTTTGTTTCTTTGCACAACATTGAAACACCACATATTATTGCCCTTTAACAAAATAAAAAAATTATCTTAGGAATTGTCAGTTCTAACAATTCTCTAATGGAGAATGGCATGAAAGTTGCTTTCATTTCTTGCATATACCATCCTGTAAAATATATCAGCTCCCTCTGGAAACCAAAATTTTAGTCCCTTAGGTAATGGAGTTCTCATAATTCAGAATGATTTGCCTTTCTCAAAATGAGGCTAGGTTTCTACCTATTCTTTGATCTGTATATTTTGTGGCATTGATTACACATAGCAGGTACTTTTGTCATCAGCCTTTACTTGGAAGGCTTGAAGCTGCTTATGGCCCAAATTTTTATCCTTAATCATGATTTAATGATATTATTATGAACCATGTTATATATGAGAGTCGGCTCTATCAGTTGAATTAATTTTCCACTGTTCCTTAATGGCCTTTTATTTCTTTGGGCGATTTTCAGCACATTTTTGAGGTGGTAGTGTCAGTTGGTGAAATATGACATATTATCCAAACATTCCATTAATTCAACATATATTAACGGCATCTTGATAAATTTTCAACACTGATCTAGAAAATGTGGAAAATGCAGGGAATAAAACAGACAAAAGTTTTAGCCTCGTTATCACATAACTACGCAACAATTCTAACATTTCATAGTTCTGACGTCAATAAACACATTTCGGTCCTTCTTCATTATAGGCATTCAATAAACCAGATATCATATGCAAATTCTGGTGTGGGTACTGGCCAGCATAGGGGACAGAATGGGACAGTGGATAATAGTTTAGACCTTGTTCTCAGAATAACATTTGGGCTTATGTTCCATATTTTCCCCTTATTCTGAAGTCTTGCCAAGGTATTTACCCTTTTGGGGCAACAGATTTTCTCTTGAATTTTTTTAAAATTAGGAATATTAATCCATTTACTAGAGATGCTTTCAGAGTTCTGTAACTGCATGAAATATTTTAATTTTTAAAAATATGTAGCAGTTAAGGTAATAAGACTAATATAAAAGATGACTTGATCCCCCCCAAATATTTACACTGTAATTCAATACAAATACAAATTCAAGTCAAAACTTTACAATCTAAATTGGGGTGTAAAGTTCAATAAAAATGCAAAGGAAAAAGCACTCTGTTCTTTTTAATGAAAAAAAAAACTCAAACAAACATGATTCTTATTTCATAAGAGAAGTATGAAGGAAGGTGTTACAGATAAAATATCCCTGATAAATTTCCTCTACTATAGAACTATTGCTATAAATTAATAAACAAAAAGGCTAACCATTACTACTTAACTTTTAAAAAGACATGCTGTCCTTCTAATCACTTGCTGAAAGTACCCACGTGAGGATAGGAAATGATAATTGGCTATGTGGGGAAGGAGAGGGTGATTTGGGGTTAATGTTGAACATGCTGCCCTGTATGGATCTAAAATTGTAGCATCTTGAGCACCTAAGAGTATCATGTATGAGTGGGGAATTGGGATCAGAAAGAGTTTCAAGAGAAGGCAGAATTAAGCATGAGAGTTTATCCTCTGCAATGTTACATAGAATGAGAAACTTTAAGGCGAGTTGCTATTTTCATATCAATTAATTATTTTCATCATATAATAATAAGGACCAAAAAGTACTTCATATTTTCCACTCAATGCCATGCATATATTTTGCTTGCCTGGTAGATTCACGTGCACGGGTTGGAATTAAACAGCTTGTGCGTGTGGTAATTTTTTGTCTCTTTCTGACACCAAATTTGTGAAATGATCAATGATAAACTTTAGTGAGTCTCCAATGGGTAGTCAGCAGCCAACAGAGCAACTGTATGACTGACTTGAAAGCTTAAGTGAAGGTTAACAGTCTGTTCGATTTGTGGAGCTTTGTGGAGGCTTGCAAACACTATTTACCATAACTTTAACTTCTCAGTGGGCTGGCATTTGGCACACAAAGAAGTCTGAGATGTTTCATATGATGATATTCTCATTAGTTAAGAGACTGTTGTGTGGAAATTGCTATTATCTTCAATACAATCCATCTTCAAGATTTCTAGGGGCTGTTTTTTTATGTTTATAAATCCTATCCTATCTTTCTTCCATAGAGCTCTGCAAGGGAATATGATTTTGCGGAGTAGCACTTTGAAGCCAGAGAGCCCTTGTTTAGAAGACGTTTAGAAACAGGAAGTTTTGAGAGGGAATCAGGCATTGACTCTGTTCCCTAGTGGAATGTCTCAGGACCCAATACATGTAATGAAATCATCTAGGAAAACTGATTTTACATCCTCATAGCCAGTGGGTTTTTTTCCCAGCCAGAATAGTAATTTAGGAATATTGGTTTAGGATATAAGCAAATAAAAAAAAGAAAACCATTTAGCCACGATTTTGGGAACTCAAACATCAAGGGGGTTTGGACATATAAATTTTTGAAATTATTTAAAATCCTTTCTGGTATGAAGCCTGATATAAAGCACATTCTTGGAAATAGAAATAAATGAAAGGGGAGTTTATAGAGCAGGGGTAAAATGATCTGACTTAATTCTTATTTACTAAATGTCTCTAGCATGTAACAAAGCCGCAGTTATAAATATTTTGACTATTGTAAAGTGTGTGAGTATTGGAGTTTATATCCTGACACTATTTACAGGTTGGATGATGTTGGGAATGCTATTTTACTTTTCTAAACCTTTGATTTTCTAATTTATAAAATGGGGATAAAATTGCATTTGGAAGATATTTACATAAGATAGAAAATACCTAATTATAATAAGTAGTCAATGAACAGTTGAAGTAACAGAAACAACATTTCACTATATTGAATATGTCTGCACAGATATTAATCAGTATTTTATGCTTTAACTTCCTATGGAATTCCTTCTTTTGAAACTAGCATGATGCAATTTAAAATAGTTAAAATAGTTTTTCTGATGCAAAGGATAAACAACAAACTTGTATCCAAGAAGCAAGTATGGGATCCAAGCAACAAATACTGTATAATGAGAAATTAAATATTCAATGCCTCAAATTTTCTCTGAACAAAATTTAATACAGACTCACTAATTAACACTTGGGGAAGTGGAGATTTAATAGTGGCTCAGGCAAAACAATCTTGCTCAATTAAAATTACACAGTTTAAATTCCCCTTGTTGAGTTTACCTGGAAAATATATTATAAGCAAGAAATATTACTTAATAGATAAAAACTTAAAATTTCCTTAGAAATCCTTTAAAGCTATGAAAAGTAGTCAATAGAGAAGAAACCAGATGCAAATACGTGAATGTATTGAAATGATAACCAGACATAAAATCAAGAGTGGAGTCCATAGAGAAGAATCCTATAATTACTCCTATGTAGCAATAGCTTTGACCTGGGTTTGTACCCTAGTATCTGCCATACCTAGGTCTCTGGGTCTATATACAGTTCCCCATTCCTCCCAAGTCGCCCTGAGTCAAAAAAACAAAAACAATATTGGGATCTTAACTTTGCTACTTTTCAAAAGTAGTGAAAAATGAATGCACTCAATTTTTAGTTTAATTCATGTAATTAAAAATGCAATTAAAGATTAATGTGTTCAATTTTATTGTACATTTTAAATGAGCAAGAGAAATTACTTTATGAGTACAGACCTTGTTTAGGCTCGATATGGTTATTCAACAGTTTTATTGTTAGCGACGAAGCATCTTTTTTATATTACGCTAATAGAAATCTACTCATTTTTCTTTCAAGGTGAAAAGTATTCTGATTGGCTGGATTTGTATGTGGAATTTAATCAGGGAACAGAAAATTTAAAAATCTAATTAGATGAGAACTTTGATATCTCAAATAAATGCTACATTCATCTGAATTATGTCCACCTTTACATTCATTCTAAAGTCACAGAAGTACTTTAAATTGTGAACCTTTAAAATACAAATTAGGTTTGTGAAATTCAGCAGATATTTTAGAAGGGATTTGTATGTTTCTAAAATTAACAATTCTCTGCAAAACACAGAAACTCTAAATCTAGTCTCAGTGCATAGAAACAATTATACAACAGAAGTCACAGATATCTCTTTTATCTTTATGCAAGGCAATAATTTTGTTTTCTTTCAATTATTAAATACTGTTTTTAACTGGCAATGACATCAATGAATCCATTTTGCATTCTTTAATGTTAAAAAATGATATGATAAGAATTTGTTAAATTGTTTAGGCTGATTGGAATCAGGTGCCTAATATCGTACAGAACTTCAAATTTACAAAAATGGATGTTCCCAAATGATTGTGGAGCCCTTGTCATTCTTAGAATCTAGGGAGTTTATCAATCATCTAAATAATTGTGTTTTCTTTAAAATTAATTTTAAGAGAGAAATCATGTTATATTCACTGAGTACATGGAATTAGAAAATTGTCATTATGTATGGAGATAAATATAGATGTAATATTTTACAAAAGCATCTCTGGAATTCCAGAATTTGAGGACAGGTAAAAGGAGGTATCTTTACATGCAAATTGTCAGAAAGATGAGGAAATGGGTACAGGGCTTGTGAGTGGGGCTTCTAGGACCCCCCAGGTCCTTCATTTCCCTTTATAACAAAAAAATAGGAAAAACACATCTCCAACTTTCTGGCATGTGGGCATGTTACCACCATTATCAGTACCTGTTCCAGAAAGAAAAATCACAAAATTATGAATCACATCCTAAAGTATCACAATCACAACCACAATCAAGAATCATAAGTATTACAGGATTTATTAGAGACAATGGAGATGAGGAACCCTGGAGTACCTGCCTGAAATGCATTGAGACTCAGAGCAAACACCATTATGATTGCCTCCCACATCCTTGATTCTTTCCAAGCTGGCTTCACCAATGATACTGGAGGGTACATCATTCTGAACAGTCTCACAATATCCATATCAACTACAGGAAAATATTTATTCCCCAACAGTGTGATGTAAGCTGACTGGGAAAATTCTTTCTTTTAAAATGAGCTTTTCTTGAGGAAGCATTTTCTAATGATTAGAATCTTTTGAATAATGGTTTGTGATTGAACCATAATGGCAACTTGGAAAGGAAACCCAGCAAATTTTAT
The DNA here is from genome assembly GCA_004027955.1 of Chaetophractus vellerosus. Classification (NCBI taxonomy): domain Eukaryota; kingdom Metazoa; phylum Chordata; class Mammalia; order Cingulata; family Chlamyphoridae; genus Chaetophractus; species Chaetophractus vellerosus. The sequence continues at coordinate 5,026 of PVKH010011815.1, read as the reverse complement.
CTTATCACATGGGAGTCATAGGTCCCAAATTATCCATTTGTTATCTCTCCTCTGGATTCCTTCAGTAACCTAACAAGGTTGTAGATTCAGTGACAGTATACAGTTCTTCACTGTCATGGTCGCACACTGCAAATTATAAACAGATGTTTGTTGCTTTCGAGCCAGATGTCAGCATATCAGCAGGTGTTGAAGCCTATTTAATTGTACACAGAATATGCTGCAGTCTTGAATCACAATTAAGGTGTATCTCTACCTTCCTCACAGATTCATTCTCTCTTCCATTCCATTTTTTCTCTTTTGCAAGCCTTGCTATACACAAGATTAAGCTTTTCCATCATTATTGATGTCTGTGGGTTAAGATGGCCCAAGACAAATTGTTAAAATTAACTGCCATGTAGTTGCTTGAAAGTTGCAGCCTTACAGCTTTTCTACCAAGTTTAGAAAGAATATTTCTTTAGAGACTGGTCATAAAATTTTGTTACAGCCTTTCAAACTTTGTTCCCACTGATAGCATATTTCAGTTTCAAAAGTTGATAATCTGGCTGTGGTGGTTTGGAGTTGGATATACCCCCAGAAAAAATATGTTCTTAAACTTAATTCATTGTTGTGGATGTGAAACCACTGCAAGTAGGAACCTTTTGATGAGGTTACTCAGTTAAGTTGTGGCCACCCCAATCAGGATGCTTCTTGAGTCCTATTACTGGAGTCCTATGTAAGTGGAATGAAATTCAGACAGTGGGAAAGCCACAGAGGGAGCAGCCAGAAGTTGAACATCAGTGGAATCTGGAGGCCACCATGTGCATTGCCATGTGACAGAGACGCCCAGGACCATGGATCACCAGCAGCCAGTCTCAGAATACGGCAGTCTTAGAGGAGAAAGCATCGCCTTGATGAGGCCTTGAGTTGAACTTTTTTCCTAACCTCAAAACTGTGAGCCATTAAATTCCCATTGTTTAAGCCATCCTATTATATGGTATTTGCTTGAGCAGCCTAGGAAGCTAAAACACTGGCCTTTTCCCCTAATATCAAAACTCCCTCAAAGAGCCATCATGTGTGATACTTCACACCTTTGGATAACTTGTAACAATTAGGAGGTCAGTTTAAATGTGATTTACTTAAATGTACTAAGGTACTTCTTAAATGCATCTTGGGTATTTAATTGTTTAAAATCTGTTCCCCAATGTAATACTACTCAATAAATTAAAATTATTAATTATTATAGAACTAAATATATTTCTCCTTCTGAAATACTGGAGTTTAAAATGTATCACCAAAGCTGAAAGTGAACAGTTATAGGCTGAAGATTTGGGGGTTCCTGCTTTTCATTCTAAGCCATTGGCAGTTTGTCAGAACCTATCACTCTCTGAGACAAAAATTCCTGAAAGGGTAATGGAAGAAAAAAGGGGGAATTGGGAGAAAGACAATTTTCAAATTCTTTTGGCATCCTGCTGATTCAGGATAGGGTTTTTAGTTTATATGTAATGATCTCTGGTACTGAGAAAAAGTTCACCAATTGTATCACAGTCATTATTTACTGCTCCTCCTGCTCCCAAAAGACAAAAATAAATTAGATTTTGATTTTCAGATTTTTTTTTTACAAAAAGCTGTGTTGTGTTTGTGAACCAGTTAGCCAAAATGAACATTGTATCTTGACCTTCTTAAAACAATTTGACTTTGTCAAATGTAATATGACTATGTAGTTTCACTCTATTTGCATGTGTTCATGTATGTGCAGAATCCATAATAACAGAAAGTACTGAATTTTATGAAGTAAAGTGAGTCTTTGTTTAGTTTTTGCTTTTCAAAAGAAGGGAGAAATGAAGAGACAGCCACCTAGCTTTGGCAATATTCTCTATATAAACTCTTTTTTAAAAATATACCTTTTTATTTTTATTTTTTAAAAGAAACTTAGATTACATAAATGTTACACAAAAAATATAGGGGATTCCCATATGCCCTGCTCCCTAGCTCTCCCACCTTTTCCCACATCAACTGTATCCTTCATTAGTGTGTCATACATTTGCCACAATTGGTGAACACATCTTGGAGCATTGCTGCTAACTGATGATTATAGTTAATATTTTAGTTTACACTCTCTCCCTCACATTTTGCAAGTTATTACAAAATATACAATGGCCTGTAACTGTCATTGAAATGTCATTCAGAAGAGGGTTCTATTCATGCGACCAAAACCATGCAATGATAGAAACTATTTACCTTCCAAAACAATGTTTAATATTCTGTTATACTCCTTGTTATCAAATTAACTAAGTCTAAAATGGCTTTAATAGTGTTTTCAGATAGCTAGTAAATTCCCCTTTAGGGCTTCTCATCTCCAGTCTTAACACCTCTAATCCTATCTGCTATGCCTCTTGTAACAGGTTTGCATTCACTGTAACCTCCTCTTAACATATTCCAGTTGGCCTATATTTCTCTTTAAATGAGGTTCCCAGAAACAAGAAACAAATTCTAGTTTCTAGGTTGAACCAACCAACTGAGATAAAATAATATCTAGTGATGACTGAATGGTTATTATGTGAAAGACACTATGTTACATACTTTATGTAATAATTGCACTTAATCCTTTTTAGCAAGCCTATAAAGGAGACCCTATGAGGAAAAGATACAATTTTAAAACATCAGGCAAACTACTTAAGAACACACAGCTCACATCAGAGCCTGGTTTTGCACCCAAGCAGTCTGACACCAAAGCCTTGGGAAGGCAAAAACAGCACCCTGTTCTGTTCTGAGCCTGATAAGTAAATATAACTGAATCTCCTTCAGGTATGCTGCTGCTAAGTCATTCTATGGTATTTATGTAGGTGTTCATTTCCAAACAAATGTAGGACAGTACATTTAAACAATATTAAATATGATATTGTGAAATTTCACACTGTGCTTCGGACATTTGAGTTGTTCTTTGGGTCATGGTTCTGTCATGTAATCTATCTATCATCCCTTCTGACTTGTTGCTATCAGCACAAAAAAAGGAGGGGAGAGCATGCTTTCTATGTATCTGCTTCTAAATCACTGTATACAATGTAGGCAGAAGGCCCCAGAGAAACACATGCCACTTGATACTTACCTTCAGGTTTATATCATTTATTAATTTTACATACTGCTCCATCATTTATCCAATTTCTTCCCATATGTTCATACAAACATCATAAGAATCCATATCACAAACTTGTTAAATGACTCTTTCTTCTCTTCCATGAACACCTCATTTTCTGTTTGTTCAACCTTTCATTTCCCCCCGGCACTAACTCATAGTACGTAAAATGCATTTTCAGATGTAGAATATGGTTATTTTTATCCTAGGTCACACATATCATAGGAAAGAAATGAAATATATTGTACCCTAGGGGAGTCAATGCATAAAACAATACCACCCTTTCTTTAACTGCTTTTATGTGGTTTTGCTTTCCATCTGTTTTATCTAACATATTTTCATTAAAATCTTGAAAGGTATCATGGCAACATTTAGCCTTAAAATTTCTGTTGAAAATACCCTGTTTTTAGATAATGCATTCAATTCTTCCCTTCTCCCCAATGGGAATGTCGGCATTGCCTTTGTATAATAGGCAAATACTTGAATTCCCACGTTAGTTGATTAATGGTTTTCTCAGTTTTATTTATGTCTCAGTTTTGGTTAATGCCAGTTTCGTCCATTGATTCAGCATTCAAATTCAGGAGGCATTGGCTTCTATTTCAGAGCCAAACCATCACCAAGATTCTCATTGTTCTTTGCTTTGGATGCTCATAGGGATTAACAAAACAACAACAATAACAACAAACCAACCAACAAGAAGCAGATTTGCTGTTCATATATGTTTGGGAAATTCTAAATTAAATAGTCTAAGCTAAACAAACTTCTGGACTCCTTGACATCTCATAAGACTTAACATCCTAATATGAATAGAAATCTCCAAGTCCGCAATAGAGTGTTTAATATCTTTAAAACCAAATAAGCACAGAATAATATTTCAAACAACCCAGAGAACTGTTTCATTGAAAAGACTTTAGATAAGGCCACATGCCACTGCTAATGCCACATGGCACTGCATTATTTTCTGACAGTTTTATGTAGAACAGGCATTTAGAATTATTTTAATGCATCTTGGTTTTTATGCCAGAATTAATATTTTGATATGTGAAAAGTACTTAGAATGTAAATTCTGTGGTGGAATCCATAGCTAGGCAAAATTTGTAGCTATATTTCTGAAACCTGCCTTCCCCCCAAAACCCTAAAAACTGTTAATATGACAGCCCATCTTCTAGTATCTGAAATACAAGCAAATGTTCATTTAATTTTTATTTAGAGTTAAAGTTAAACTCTGAATAGAATAAATATTTTCCACTTAAAGACCTGCTGAATAATAGCACTATACTAGATGGAAATTATATAAAATCTCAATAAACATTATATTGAATCTACACTATATGTGAGCAAAGGGACATATAGTTCAGGGACAAAGATTCACTGCCATAAAGTATCTCATTATGGTTTGCTGTCCTCTGCATGGCTCATTTAATGCCCCCTCAACAGTATTATTTTGAGCATATTGTGACTTATATCTTCTTCAAATCAGATATCTAGCTACAAAGCTTAATAAAGTCAATGACTCAAATTATAGTCAAAGATTCATAAGGTATTATTTGCTATTTTTACAAAAATGCATCCCATTATCTTTATTATAAAGATGGTGTGACAGTTTGAAGTTCCTTTATGAATCCCAAAAAGAGAACTAATCTATTCCTGTGGGTGTGGGACCCTTTAGAGTGGACTACGTCAGTAAGGCATGACTCAGGTTGAGTCTCTATCCTCTTGCTGGGTCTGATAAAAATGGAGACATAGAGAGAGACATACACAGATAAAGAAAGCCACCATATTATATTGATCCTGCCATGTGAGAGAGTGGACCTCAGGAAAATAGAAGCCCAGGGAGGCTGAAGGAGCTGAGGCCCAGGGAGAGATGAGCCATGTGCCTGAAAGCTTTCAGCTGAACTGGGGGGGGGGGGGGGG
>PVKH010011814.1:0-17577 GCA_004027955.1 Chaetophractus vellerosus | reverse complement strand
GGAGGAGGAGTTGTTTTTCACAAATAAAGGAATGGTTTAGCTTCCTCCTCCCCCTCCCCCTCCCCCTCTGCATAAAACCAATATCAAAGATCATATAGATATAGCAAAAATCTGGGTCATGTTTAGAGGTTTTCAAGTATATTCACATGAGAACTTTATCAGGACATATTTTGATGACTATTAATTATGAGCCTTCTTTGAATATTATAGACAGTATGGAAATTGAAATTTATTACTCAGAATATTACACATATGGTCAAATAAAGGAATCTCAGGGGGTAGTATTTTACTGTTAATTGGAGATGAAAGCACTAGATATAGGACTCTGAAGGCAAAAAAAAAAGACATGAAACTAAGAAGAATCCAAAACAATCTTCTTTGAATAGAAATGCAGATGAGAATGAGTGTTAGAAAGGAATACTTTGAAAAACATAAATGAAAATTTCAAGTTTTGGTTCCAGAAGTGAAGAACCTAGAAAAGCATCACTCTTCTCCTCTGACAACTAAACTTGAAAAACAATGACCAAGATATTATAGAATGGTTTGATCATAAACATAGGCTTATTATTTGAATCCCAATATTTATTTTAGAATTGTGGGCCTATTATTTATGGGAGTGACAAATTCTATATATTTTATCAAGTTCTGTTCAACAAATTAAGGAATATTTTCTTCCAAATAAAAGAAAGTATGTTTCAATTCCATACTGCAATCAAAAAGGAAAACTGGCAAAGACATATTAATGTGTAAACATTCCAAACGATTAATTGGTTGTTAACATGCCAGCAAAAGTTTTGTTTTAAAAATACCATAATTTTAAAATCTCACAATAATGTGGTTTCAGTAATTCCCTGAAGTAATTCAACCATGACTTATTAGCTACTGGTAATGATTTCTGCTACCAAGGAATAATTTATTCCCAATGTAACAACAAAAGCTGAGATGCTACCAGGAACTAACGACTGCAGAAGAACCGTATATTATTAGCTACAATGCCATACTCACAGCACATATCTCACAGGCTATATATTAAAGGATGAGAGTTCTTTATCTTCCATACACTGAATAGGAAACTGGATGGGAAAAGGATGAGTCATTTCTCATTTCTTTCAAGAAATATACATTGTATTTTTGTTCATATTCCAATTTCAGAGCTTCAAACTTGTGATTCTTTATCTAATTGAAGCAGTAGCATGTACACATGCGTACATACAAAGCACAAAACAAATGAACTGCTTTATCTTAAGACAATACATATTAACAATGAAACACTTTAAGAATAATGAAATTCTACTTTTCTAAAAATTTCCAGTTATACATTAAAGCAAAATCACATTGCATTTTGTTTTTAAGTAAATATTTTTATTCTTAAGACAGCCAAAATCTTAATTAATGGTATGGCATTTTTAAAAATGAAAAAAAAAACTACTGGTTTGCAGATCAACTCCTTATGCCTGTATATATTATTTAGTTCTGAGAGAAGTTGAAATATGGATGTGTGTAAATAATAATACACCAGTTAAAAATTTGTAAGTGGAGTCAGTATTCATTAAAATGTAATTTAAAACACTGCCTAATACCATTACCAAATGTATCTGACTTTGAGTTAATAATTTTGCTTTAAATTTAATGAGAAAGGCCTATCTATAATCTGCATTCTTGGTAGTAGTAACTATGTCTGTGTGGCTGTATATAAAAAATTAATATTGATAATGGATCTCATTGTATTCAAACATTTATTTATATTCTCCATCAATATTTTTAAATGCTATTTTGTATTATCTTGTGCTATTTCAAAAATTTATTATTGATAACATTCATGAAAAAAATCAATGACTGCAAAAAAATAATCATACTAATAATAAAACTCTAGAATGATTGTGGCTTTGTGAATGTGTTGTAAGGACTGCTCAGCTGATGCATCTAGCCTCTCTTTTAGAAGAACCTATAAGGTATATACACTTCATATTATAAATGCCTTTGAGAACGTGAGTGATGTATATAGTTCCTCTCTTAAAAGTGCTTGTATATGTATATACACATGTATATATACACACAGTCACAAAATCACAAATACACTCTTTAAAAATATAAGCTTATACTGTTCACAACTGCCTGAAGCTAACTTGTTGACTTCACTTTAAAGACATCTTCTCTGGGGGCTGGCTGTAGCCCAGTGGATAGGGCGCTGGTACACTACATGGGAAGCCCCGGGTTCGGTTCCCGGGGACCTCTCTGAGCAGGCAGACTGCCTGAGAAGGCAAAGCCGCCAAGGGTGGGGCAGAGCCACTGTGGACAGGGCAAAAAGCAACCATGGGCAGGGCAAAGCCGCCACGGGCAGGGTAAAAGCTGCCACGGGCAGGCCAAGCGACCTGGAAATGGAGCAAAAGCCGCCTGCGAATGGAGCAAAAAAGCCACCCGGGAACGGAAGCAGACCTGCCCACAAGCGGGGCAAGCCACCTGCGCAGTGAGCTGACTTGGCACATTGCCACAGCGGGGGTGTCGGCGCTGCGACTCCTCTTGCTGTGGGGGTTCAGCTCACCGCCTCCGGGGGTCTCCTGGTGGCTCTCCCTAGCCAGTCAGGAGACGAAGGGAGACGAGAGGGGAAGACAAGGGGGAGCGGGGGTTTTCGGCTGGCCGGGCTCAGGCATCCCCAAGCGCGGCAGGCCAGGCATCCAGGGGCTCGTCGGGCTCAGGCGTCCCCGAGCGTGGCAGGCCAGGAATTTGGGGTCTGCGTTTGCAAGCCGCAGACGAAAGTGGGGATGGGGGAGGCGGCCAGGCGGCTGGCGGAAGATGAGTAACGGATATGGAGATCAACCACACTCCAGAGACAAGGCTGGGCTACCAAATCTAAGTTTATTAGGCAAACTCTGTTTATACTATGTGGGGGTAGAGGAAGGGGGAAGTGCAACTGGGCAGCATCCAATTGGTAGAGGCAGACAACGAATGGGGAAGCACAACTGGGCAGCCTCCGATTGGTGGAGGCAGGCATCATGCCCAAATAAGGTTAGGCAGCTTCTGAATGGTAGGAGCAGGCTGTATGCCCATATAAGGTAAAGCAACTTCTTATATTCATATGCAAGAAAGAACAAGAAGGGATATAATGAAAGAAAGAGCAGGAAGGGGAATTTTCCTACTATTAAAGCATAAAAAACAGCACTAAATAAAATAATAAGTAATGACACAGGCATGAAAATGTGGTTTTGTGAACTGAAATAGCCCACCATATGAGACCAAATCATATTTTATATTTTAATATATAAAGTAGGCATTCAACAAGCTGGAAACATGATTATTTACTGAGTCTTAGATACTTAACATGTTAGCATTAAGGACTGGGACTGTTTTTCTTTATAATTTATACCATATCCAGAAATGAACTCATCATTAAATAATTCAAAAAAAAATTAAAATGTATGAATACAAAATTGAGATTCTTTTCTTTGTTAGATAACATCTTTATTAAAATAGTATTCTAGTATTAGAATAACTCAATTTTATTTTGTTTAACATCTGTTTATATCAAGTATAGTGGTGTTCCCTGTGTGTATTTAAACAATACAGCAACTATGTATGCTAGTATAATTTTACAGGTTAAAAATGGAGGTCACTATAGATCTAAATCTCTCAGTATATCTCTGCCTCCACAGGCCTATGCTGCTTCTGCAATTCCAGGTCATTTTCATTTATTTTCTAAATTGACTACTTGGTATTTTTATGCATTAAGTATGAAAATTATACCACTTCCTGTTATATGAATAGTTGATCAAACCAAGCTGATTGATTATGCTAAGAAAAGCAATTTTGTACCATAATCAGAAAAAAATGCTTCATTGGCCTAGAATTAAAGGAATAAGCACAAACTTCCCAACAAAATTTACAGATATACTGATTATAATAATTATCTCTTCAAGTCATTCTTATAAAATAACTATTTTTTTAAAAGTTAAAAGAAAACTGGCTTAGCTAGTCTTGAGAGTAGAATTTAAGTTTTAAACCACAGAAAATAAAAAAATATATGTAACGACCTTCATTGTGTGCATTCTGTGACCTGTTATTTTAGAACATCATTAACGTCTCAGATCAGGATTTGACTTACAGTTATAATATTCTTCCCAGCAACTTCACTGTTTAGGTTCAAAAGGTTTAAAATATCTAAAATATTAATGCATTTAAAATTTAGAAGACAATTTTTCAGCTCCATGGAAGCAGAAAAGGGCAAAATGAATTAGTGACTCTGTCTACTGCTACTCAGTTGGTTTTAAATATAAGTTTTAATTCCTGCATTTTGTTGGTGTGTTTGGTTTAAGTAAACAGTATACTGGACATATACTAATTTTTGGATGGTTTGTGTGTATAAGTGTGAGATCACAGATATGTGAGTAGGGTACAATAGCATTTTTATCCAGGTTTCCAAATAAATGTTTATTTGATGTTTAATAGTGCTATGTAGAAATGTCATGACATCCATGTTTGTGCACATAGAATATCTTTGTTTTCCCTCACTCCCATTAAGCAGTAAGTAATTCTTTGGAGTAAAATGGGCTTAAAACTCCTCCCATCATCTCAGCATGCAGATAATACTGATCCCTCAAGGAAAAAATCAGTTGCTAATAAGTCTGGACCATAGTATTAGAATACCCAAGAGCCAGAATACCTGACAGTTCCATCAAAATTTTAGAGCACATTGGAGGGAGCAAAGCTTTTCAGTCAAATTAATAGAGTCAGTATTAGAGACTGTGGGTCACAAACATACAAAGACGGACGCTAAATAAGAGCCTTAAACTGTTGCCTGACACTTAACAAGTCAAAAAGTTAGAACAATGCGGACATTTACAAGTGGCTCCAGAGTTATCTTTTGGCCACACCACTTGAGGGTTATCCTTCATGAATGAAAATGAGGACTCATATTATAATTGCCTACTCTATATTCCACTCATAATTTATTGTAATGAAGCAAGTATGTTTAGTGAGTGTGGACTCAAACTTTTAGGTATATAAGAGAGAAAATTCCAATTCCATTCTACTAAAATAATATTTATTTCACTATCTTTGATGTCATAAATCACATTCTTGACTAATGTCATCAAATTCCATGTTCAACATAATTCCGGAATTTACATCATGAAAATTAACATGCTGCACGTCATACACGCAGAGTTGAATATAATCTTGTATTGATTAGTAAATAGCTGCTGCCCCAAATTCCCATCCCTTGATTCATACCTCTCCCTTTGTGTGGGCTCCAATGGGAAATTTGTACCATCTAGAAACTTAGTGATTAATGCAGGCATAACAGGTTTAATGTATGTCATACTTTTTGTCAAATACTTGTAATAAACTTGCTAAAACTCACAGGAAATAAACATTTTTCTCTGCTCTAAATGCTGTTTCCTAAAATACATTTAAAAGTGTTACAACTTTATCAAAACTACATTGTATATTTAAAAAGTAGAGCAGAAGAGTTGAATGGTTTTCCCTAGGGTATTATTTTGATAATATTTCTTCCATGCTAGCATATAAAACGTTGTAAATAATGGGATTCTTTTTTACACCAAGAATGTATCATGTCATAAGATTTCCTGAAAGGAAATTATATTTTTCCCTTGTTTATCTAAATTTTTTATTGACTCTGATAAGTATCATTAAATATATATTTGTTGGTCTGTTAATAGTTATTGTAATGATAGAATAGACAGTATTTTAAAATAATTTTCTCTTTGCAAAGTATTTCTTACTTGAAAAAGTCCAAACTTTTATACCACATTACACACAAGTTATAGAAACAAGAAAAAATCAGAGCCTCATTTTTTGAGAGTATTTCATGCAGAAACTAAGATCAACTAACATAAGAAATGTGGTAATGGATTCATTAGTGAGAAATAACTACTGTATTATATTAGTCTTCATCTTTTAAGAAGAGGTTGATAATGGGTAGCTAAAACATTTTATTTCATAAAGTAAATTAAACTATGTAATACACAGAATACTATGCAAGTATAAATTTTTGAACTGCATTGAAAGGAAAATGGTCACTTTAAGTCAACCACATTGGAAGAATTTAAAGAGGATAAAATGAACATTTGTAGAAAGCAATTCTGTCAGAATCACGGATATTTGTGTTCCATTTCTGTTTGTGGACAGTCCTCATTATTAGAGTGCATTTTACCCTGAGTTGAAATCTCCCTCCCTACTACTCCTTTCAGTACTCTCAGCTCTGCTCCAGTGTTTAAGTCTGCACCCTTTTCTACCTGAGAGCCTTTTAAGTATGTGATTTATACAAGCTTCTTTCTTTAAAATTTATTTACTAACTAAGCTAAATGGACCCAGTTTCTTTGTTTTTTATACAAGAAGGTTTCTAGACTCCTCAAAATACTTAACTATCTCAAGATTGTAAATCTCTTCCTTAAAATGAGAGTTCAGAAAGGAACAAATTCTATATGTACTTGCATGGCACACCGTTAGGTTATACTGAGTCTGTGGTTTATTAAGATCAGGCAATTCATAAATTATCTTACATTCATTTTCCTACTGGTGTTAAGAATTCCTCACCACATATACTCACTTGAACAGTTTCTAAGATTAAAGAAGTCAGTCAATACTTTCTAACATCCGTTGTTCCACCACCTACAAATTTTCAAATGCTTACTAACATATCAATTATTTATAGTCTACCCAGAAGATTTCTGGAAATAGTTTTTAAATAGAATTTTTCAACAAAAAAATTGAATATAAATACTGTAACTTTTAATTACTCATGATATCTATAATACCCTTACTAGGTGTCAGGGATTCTACCAGGAATGGCATTATTCTTCAAATAGGACTTGACTTTGCTGTCATAGCCATTTCCTAGTTCATATCTCAATACTGTTATGGGCTTCAATTTCTTCAAATGCAGAATGAGGGAGATGGAAGATATGAATAGTTTGGCTAATTCAGGAAATCTAAGCAGATTTATATGATCATGTTTATCTTTCATAAATTACCACAACCTCTTTCAGAAATTCTTCCAGAAATTTTGTATGTTTGAAATTAAATAGGGAGCTCTAATTTCCCTTTGCACAATGTTCTTATTTTATATTTAGGAAAATATGATTTTAAAAAATATGAGCAACAGAAAAATATTCTATAGATAATGAAACTTTCCGGACTAAATATAAAATGTTTCAAAAATATTGGCATCCAATGATAGCAAGGTTGGGAAAAATGTGATTTTAAAATCTTTTCAGATTATGAAACCTTGATCATATGTTCTGATATATCTGATTTTAATATAAAATCTCTTATGATCTAATGAACAGTGAAAATTAAATGAATATTTTTAGTTAAGTATTTTAAACTAATCAACAAAATCTGGACAAATGAAAGAATGATATTTTAAATATAATGAGAGACCATAATAGAGCAAATATTTATTTTTGAATAATATTTATTATCCAAAAGTCTTTTAAAAAGCTTTGTTAATAAGACATTTGTGAAGATAATCAGCAAATACTGGCCTATATTTAGGCAGGAGATATATGTTTTGTTTTGTTTTGTTTTTAGGGGGTAACAGGGACTGAACCTGGGATCTTGTACTTGGGAGGCAGGCACTCAACCACTGAGGTAGATCTGTTGCCTATATTTTAAAATGTAATAGAAGAATGTAAAATTACAAACTTTCAGGTAATCATGACAAATATAAAATTATAACCTATGTTGTAGACATTGGAAACATTTACAAAATTCTTCAAAACTCTGGATCCATAGTCAGAAGTTTAGCCTCCCCATAAATTACAAACTGGGGTGAGCTGATTTGTAAATGATGTGGTCACTTAAGTGACTGTACATATAAGAAAACAGAGTAATCAAAATAATTAAGAATATGAATAGGGATAATGAAAGCTCACTTATAATCAACATAATAGAAAAAAGTAGACATCCTGAAATAAAAAGGAACTATCTTTCCTTCTTTGGCTCCTTTTTAATAAGCATTTAGTCTCTTCTTTTATAACATGGAACACTTTTCCCTTTGTGGAGAGAATCGAATCCTGAAAATGTTATATATGTACTTCCTGGTAAATCAGATCTTTATTTTTAGATTCATTTTTAAACTCAAGTTTTACCAAATACTGCCGTGACTTTAATTAAAGTGAGAACTTTGGGAGGCTGGTGCCTTTTGGCCCTAGAGCTGTGTACCACTCTATATCCAATGGAATGAGGGTGAAAATTACAAGGTTAATGCAATTCTGTTTGCTAAAAAATTCTGTATCTGTAAAGAGGTTCTTCTATAGTAATTCTGGCAAATCCTAAATCAACCTACAGTAAGTTACATTAAGAGAAAGCTTTGTTCATTAAATGAGTAGAATACCTTACTGGTTTTGATGTTACTATCAATTTAATCACATTTAATCACATCATAGACCATCTTATAATTCTATAATAAATTACTCATACAAATGATGTTGCTATCTGCACAGCAAGCCAATTTTGATATCAGGAACCTTAAAGGGAAAATGAATATAAAAATCTCAATTAAAAATAGGTATGTGGATGGTATATTAGAAAGTCATATCTAAGGCATTAAGGGGTCAGTAGGTACAATTCTTTGAGTCACTCTCCAAAGAGATGATAAACTCCCCCCCCCCCATTTCTCCCTTTTCCTTCTTTTGGCAGATGGGCTACAACGTGATTGACCCAGGATTGGGAATGTCTTACAGGTCAATTCCAAGTCACTTTGAACTCTCTTTGAAAGAGGATGGGATGTCTTTCTTTAAGACCACAATTCCAGCTTCCTACTGGCTGACCAGGTCCTTTTTTACTACAATCCTCTCCTAATAGGCATTGAAACACTTTTTCCAAGTGCTATGACCTTCCATGAAATCAGCTGTTCACTGTAAAAATTATAGCATTGCAATTCTCTCGTACCCCAAATATTTGATTATCCAGAGGGTCTTATTCTCAAATTGTCCTGAATATCAGAGATGTGGTGCTTAGGCCGTAGTTGAAAGAGTGCTGATAATCAATAGAAAAATAGCATATTGGGGAAAATGAATAGAACATTAATGAAAACTGATCCCATACATTTTTTTCTTAAAAATGGAGTAAATATTTTCTGATTTTTTTCTGTTCCACATGCAAGGAGACACATAATTTATATGTTATTCACACACCAATAGAGAGATTTTTCAAACTGATTGCTTTCACTTTACTAGTGCTCCACAAACAAATCAAGAAATTAACTGATATTACCCCTGATCAGATGATCTTTCTTTGGAGATGTGACATTTAATCTGATTATACATGAATAATTTAATGAGAGATTTATCACATGCCAGTCATTAGACTCTGAATATTAAAACGCAACCAATCACGCAATGTTGATGACAAGCTTCCATTTCTAATTTGTGGGGAAAGAAGAAGCAAACAAGATGAGTTGAATAGTTGAGTATTATTTTCTTTAGTTAAATCGTGTATGGCAAATATCTGCAGCCAGGAAATAGAGAATTTCTTAAATCCAAAACTCAGTGATAGCAATCAGCTTTTGCCTTCTTCACTCCAATTAAATCAATGGCACTTCAATATAACAGGAATAATATATATTAGTGATTAATAGAAGATGAGTTGTTCATTTGTAATATAAAAGCAATTCCAAGCTGATAAACGGTTTTTGGATTATGAAAGCGTATTGTAAGTCTACTATTTGTAAGTTAAACTAGTCACATATTTTCCCTAAGAAGTGATTTAACAGTGATAGAATCTCAGACCAGCTTATAGAAGCTGATTTAATGTCACCTAAGATATTTGGTGACATCTCTGAGGGAAGAGAATGCATCCAGTAACTAGCATACATAGTGCCCAAACATAGTACGCACTCTGTACTTATTAGGTGAGTGAATGAACGGATGAATGAATAATATCTGCATGTATTAACCCTTAGAGTATAAAAATCTAACCGTGATTTAAACTCTTGTTTCTATATGAAATTTTAATCTAAATGTCAATGTAGTCCCTAAGAAATACAGCAGACTTCCCACCCATCTGTCATTTAGTAACCAGCAGTGGGACAAGTTTTGTTTCTCCTAAACAATTAGTCAACCACCCAGGGTACTCTGGTAGTTAGGGGAGAGTTTAAGACTCCTAAAGTTTGGGTGGACCATAAGGACTTGTTGATCTCCTTGGGTGTGGTATAGAGAAGACACATGGTAGAAAAATGAGAGAACAGGTAGACAGTTCCCCAGGGCACTAAGCAATAAAATACACCTGAGAGAATAATACAAAGGAAAAACTATTTTTCAGAACTCTTCTAAAAGGGAAAACTGGGTGTATTAAAAGGAATACTTTTACCAGTTTGGTTAAACTGCCTGGGGTAGACCTTAAGTTCTTGCCCATTCCACTCCCAACAAAGCTTATGTTCTTCATGAATTGTTGGATTAATTGTTAGGTGTGTGTAAGCTTAAATATTGAATATTGAGTAAATATTAAGTGTCTGTTTGAAAGGTTATAAAATTATTCTGCCAAGAACAACCAAATGTCCTTCTGTAGCCCTGGGTATGGAGTGAGACAAGGAAAAGAAGAGACTATTGCAGTAGCAAATAAATAGAAAACCTTAAGCACTGCTTACTCACGTGTAGGATATAGCCTTATAAGTATATTATATATATTATACATTATATATATAATATTTTATGATTCTGTTTCCTCCAAACATCTTAAAAAGCAAGTAGACAGGTACATTTTCCTGCTATGAAAATCTGTGTTCTAGAGGCAAAGCTAGAGATACAGAAAACAGATCACTTGTTGACATATTCTGGTGGTGCTTGGAGGAATTTTTGAGAGGAGATGGAACTGCACTACATTTTTAATGTACTGTTGGTTACTCAGCCTTTTGCATTTGTCAAAGCTCTCAGAAATGTACAACAAAACAGTGAAGTTTATTATATATAAATTACGGTTTAATTTAAGCAATGAATTTTTAAATAGATATTATAGTATGATTCTAAAGACTTAGAGATATATCATTCAGGTGTGTTCTGGAAATAAATCTGTCTCTCTCTCCCCTCATCTAAAAAATTGCTGGAATGGGCTGATTACCAATACCTTTTCCAGTTTCTGCTTCTTATGATTCTGGGTTTAAGTAACTAAATAAATCTGAAATCACTTAGCAACTTCATACTAGCAATGGTGATTATTCCACAATCCATGATCCGATAATAATTATTACTTTCTCATAATTGTGTACTGTGCAACTAAGACCAACCACTAAAAATCATTTTAATTTCCCTTCAGCTTCACTGATTATTGATAGAGAGCATTTTGTTTCTAGGTCAAATTGTCTCAGCACACACAGCTAACTCTGGTTGAGCCAAACCAGATTTCTTTCGAAAGCTCTGACATTGAGACTCTGCTCTGGCATTTCATTTGTTTGTATAGTAAATGTTAGGCTTCTCTTTGCCAACCCTAAGCTGTGATTTCAAAATCCTCTCATAACCTTGCTTCTCGACTGTTATTCCAAACTTAAATCTGAAATTGACCCTGCAGTCATTGACAGAGGGAAACAGAGAAAGAACTATATTACCATAATGTTATTGGGCGCACGTGTGCATGCACCAATTCACACGCACACACACACTCATATAATTGCACATCTCAGAACTTCAAAAATGTACTCATATAATTTGGGAGATAATGTCAGCAACAAATTTAATTGAATAAAAACCCAAGGAGTGGTTTATTCTGGCCAACCAAATATTGAAATTTTGCTGAGTGATTCATTTAAAATGAATCAAATGAATGCTTCATAAACTCCAGCAGAAGAATCATAAGTCATTATGACCAATAGATTCTCTGATTCATTAATCAGGTCACCTTGCAAAGTAGTGAAATTGCAAAAATATAAAAGCCTACTGGTTTTTAATTTTGCATTTTTTAATGCACACTACATATGAAAGCCTTTTCCAATACCTGTACCAGAGAGACCATTGGATTTGCACTTTACACATTGAGAAGATGTCTCCTAATATTCATATCATTAGGTCATGCTTTGTTTTACAGCCCTCTCTTATATTTACTGCTTTTTTTCCCTTGTCTCTTTCAATGGGAAAATCTGTGGCCACTGCCTTGTTTGCCCCAATGGCTAAGTGCTTTATTACCTTTCACCACAATCTCTCGACAGTAGCTCAAATGTATTATCCTTTCTCAATATTTTTGAATTATATAATCACTATTAGAAAGTTCTCTTCGATTTGACCCTCCCTAATCTCTGTTTTCTCTGGTCCAGGACTGTTTTTGAAAACGAACAGCCTTGGATTAATTGGTGTGTAATACCCATGTACAGAATGCCTCCAACCCACACAGAGAGAAGTGGTTCCTACATCCCACACACATGTAACTCAAACTGTTTTAAAAGGCAATGGAGGGGGCCGGCTGTAGCCACCAGTTGGTAGGGTGCTGGTTTACCACATGGGAGGCCCCGGGTTCGGTCCCTGGGGCCTCCTTGGGCAGGCAGACCGCCTCGAGAAGGCAAACCGCTCTGGACAGGGCACACCGCCGTGGGGGGGGGCATGCCGCTGTGGGCATGGCAACGCGCCACGGGCAAAGGTGAGCCCCCGCGGGCAAAGACCTGCAAAGGCGAGCCCCCGCGAGCAGACGGGCCGCTGCACCGGTGAGCTGACTCGGCGGGTCGCCCCAGTGCAGGGAGACAAGCAGACACAGAGGAACGCAAAAGAAAATGAACACAGCAAGAACAAGCAGAAAGGGGGGATGTATAATTTAAACAAAAAAAAGGCAATGGAGTTTGAAATTCCAAAATACTGAGATATCAAAAAAATATTAAGATATCAGTTTATCTTTTCAAATCAGTCTTAACCATGGTTTATCCCATTCCTGATTTTTATTTTAAAGAACCAAAAACATTGTTTATATTGAAATTATTTGAGTGGTAGAAATTTGCATTCTTCTGTAGAACTGTCTATGTCTATAGTTTGTAATTATTGTTCATAATTCATGTGGTCACATATGGAGCCTATAATGACCTAATATTTAGTTATATTAACAACTGTTTTGGTAACTCAGTTGCTCCTTAGATAGATTGTATGCCAATCCAAATCAGTTCTAGTGATAAAGTCAACCTGTTTGTCACTTGCTTTGAATGTAATTATATTCCCGTGAGTTGATAAGAAAGTTTGAAGAAATCGAATGAAAGAAAAGGGAGTTTATGACTTGTAGCAGTTTGGTGGTTTGCTATAGTTATGAATTCCAAAAATAGATATTGGATTATGCTTATGAACTGGTCTGTTCATCTGGGCATGATTAAGTTATGATTAGGGATTTCATTGGGTCACGTCAGTAGGGTGTTGAGCCCCACCTCTTGGTGGGTAGGGAATCAAAGATAAAAGACATGGCAAAGGACAGAGTTGGAGGTTTTGAGTTGGAGTTTTGATGTTGGAGTTCTGATACTGAGTTTTAATGCTGGAGCCCGGGAAGTAAGCACACAGAGGAGATTGGTCGTGAAGAAGGAGGAAGGCCCTGGGAAAAGAGACGAGCTTTTTGCCTGACAGTTCGTAGCTGGCCTTGTGGAAAGAGGCAAAGCCTAGAGAGCCTCATAGTCTATAGCTAACCTTATGGAAGAAACAGAGGAGCTAAGCCCAGAGAGAAACAGAGCACTGGGAAGAGAGGAACCCAAGAAGCCTGAACCCTGTCAAAGATCAGCAGCTGTTTTGCTCCGACACGTGGCAACAGACTTTGGTGAAGCAAGTAACTTATGCTTTATGGCCTGGTAACTATGGGTTTCTACCCCAAATAAATACCCTTTATGAAACCCAACCGAGGTATTTTGCATTAGCACCCCTTTGGCTGACTAATACATGACTATTCCCAAATGAGATCATATCTAAATGGATATACTGACAACTTAAATTATCAAGCATTTCAAGAAATCCTTTGTATCCCTGCAGTGTTAAGTTCCTTGAGGCTCTGAAAAGGACTTCTAGTTTGCCAGACATGATTGGTGGTAGGCGAAGGTAATCCTGATATATATAATCTATTTTGGCTGGGGCAACTGTTGCTTGAAATTTCAATTGATAGTCTGTCAAAAATATTCAGATACGGTAAGGATATTTTTTTAAAAGTTCACTAAATAGCAGGTATGAACTTGCTGATTCCATTTGTTAGTTAAGGCATGTCTATAAGTATTATATATTTGAGGCTAAAAGACTTTTTTGAATTCAATATTCTCTCTACTATTTAAATTTTAAACACAATATAGGGCTGATAAAAATAAAGTGGAAATGGCTACTGATTTTAGACATACTGGGAAAAAAAAAAACCAGGCTCAAACAACACGTTAAAATGATGTGTGGAACTAATAGGGCGTGTTGGTTTGAATGTATATTTTTATGTGACCTCAACTTCAACAGGACCCACCCTGGCCCTTAAAGTTGAGGGTTTTCTGAGACCACTAGTCCATGCCCTGGGGAAGTGTTAAGCCTCCCCAAGTTCTCTTCATATTCCCCAGGACTTAAATGTAACCTTCCTTTGCTTTCATGCCTCTGAATTCTCTTCCTTTGTCAACACATTGCAGAGATGACCCGGTTGTGAACCTTGGCTTTCCCCTAGCCTGGAAAGTTCCTTGCTCCCCTTCTTTGATTTCTCCCAAACTTCAAGTTTTACTTTCCTTCTTATGCAGACCATTTAGCTTTCTCTCAGCCTTGTCTCACACTTGCAGATAGAGATCCATCCAGGTGCTTAGTAGCACAATTTTTACTCTCCTTAGATCCTCCTAGAGGTTAGAGATAGAGAAATGAATGCTTTTTTTAAACTAAAAAGAATCTGATGGAAAATTCTGCTCTCATCTCTACTTCTTAGAAAGGATGAGACACATTACTGGAAAAAGCAGACTGTGACATCATTCTCTGTGATAAAGAAGGCACATGATCAGCACTGACTTTCAATGAGTACTTACTGTGTGCCACATCCTGTGTGTTCTAACGACTTTATAAGTATTATCTCATCACATGTAATCCTCACCAAAGTCATCTAAGATAGATCCAGTTATTATTCCCATTTTATGGGGGAGGAAACTAAATTCAGATTCAGATGGTTAAATTAGATTGCAAAGAGCATAAAATGTCTTTTCATTACCCGTCACCACCGTTTAATTGGACCCATTAAGTAGGACTTTGTCAATATCATCAACTTTACAAGAGCCTTGGGAGCGCACATTTCCCAATCCCACCTCAGGGGAGTGGAGTTGATGTGAGAAATCACTAGAAATAATAGGAGCAGTTAGCGACTTCGGAACATTTTGTCAACCATGGCCAACAGTGATAGGCATCATCTCCTGTAACACTCAGACCATACTAAGGTGTGGATTCTATTATCGCTGTTTTAGTAGAAGGGGAAACTGAAGCTTACAAGGTTACGTCTTTGCCCATGTAAACACCGTAGCTAGTAGTGGCAGAGCTTGGAGAGGAAGGAAGGGAGTCTGAATCCAGATTATGTGCTAGCAACTACTGTGAGATAGCCAGCACTTAGGCTTAGTAGTTTCTAAAGCTCTGCTAGTGAGGATGTACTTTTTTTTTATTAGGTACCAGGGATTGAACCCAGGCCCTCATACGTAGTAAGCAGGTGCTCAACCACTGAGCTGCAGGTGCTCAACCACTGAGCTATATTCCCCTCCCCAGTGAGAGTTGATTTTTTCATTTGTTTGTTCTTAGGAGGTACCAGGGATCAAACCCAGGACCTTGTACATGGGAAGCAGGCACTCAACCACTCGAGTTACATCTACTCCCCAAGATGTACATTTTAAAATGTGGGTCAGAATATAGGGAAGCCTTCCTCCATCTCCTCAAGTCACATGGCATGTTGCTATGCTTCAATCTGTTCTGATTCGGGGAGCTATGAGGAGGGAAAATTGCAAAGGTCTCAGATTTTCTTGAAATGTTATAGCAAAATATTTTTATTTCAAAAAGATAAACCACTTGTTATATTTATGGCTTTGTTTTGTTGTTTGCTTCTTTGGGATATTTCTATCTGGAGTTTACAAAGGAATTACACCAAGCACTGATATGAATCCCAAAGGAAAGATATGCTTCTTCTCTAATGTTCTGAAATGTCAGGAAATCATTTAGAGTGTGAGTGGTGTCTTTGATCGCTGGCTATAATGTGGGCTGTTGCTTGATAATGTGCACATTTGTAGATCAATTATCTGAAGACTTCCTTAGGGCTAGCAGGTCATCTTTAGCAAATTAGTCTTGTACCTCATTGAAGATGTGCCAATTCTTATTCTTTTTTCTTGCATTGTGCAGATTACATTTTCTAAGTGGAGTGAAAAAGTAGACATGAATGAAAAAACTTAGCAAATTAGTCTAATGAGTTCCATTGTGTTTATTTGGGTACTTCTATGTGTTTAAAAGGGGATTTTGCCCGGCAGTTTTTTTTTTCCAGCTAAGGTTATCCACAGCATCTACTATAATGGCTTCCTGTAATAGGGCCAGTTCCCCTGCAGTCATACCATCTGCTCTTTAGTGGATTTTCCCCTTCTTTAACGTAAAGAATCTTAAATGGGAGAGTTTTAAACTCCAGTGTTTGCGGGGTGGACTGATGTTGATTTTCTGCAAAAGAAAATAATAGGTAGGATTAGAGAAAGAAAAAGGAAATAAATCTCACTCTAGAGGTAATGTGGAAAGAATAATAAACAAGCATAAGGAAGACAACATCTGGGGAATAAGGCTTATTTATTAATGCTTAGGTTAGGGGGGAAATGTCTAAAATGTGTACAAGTAAAAACCTAACTAGTTTCTATGGAATAAAATGAAGCCAGCTCTCCAATAGTTTGACATTTGAGGGGAAAGGAAACAAGCCTTTTCAGGAACAAGACCAAATGCCTGGGGAGTACTATAATAATAATTCAAAGGGGAAAACATATTTTGTTAATTGTTATGCAGGACATATTTTATAAGGAGTAGGAGGACAGTTCATTCTGTTTCAGTTCTTTCTTCTCTTTGAATGGCATTGCATCTCGTGTATGCTTCCATTTCTAGAATTATTCCTTTCAGCTTGCTCTTTCTGCTCTTCAGTTCGTGGTTCTGTGGAGTAATAGAAGGCAGGTGTTGGTGTGACAGCGGCTCATTGCTTGTCACATTCTAATAAATCCCATTCTGTTTGATCACTACTCGAGTTTTGTACGAGTGGGAGGAGAGAGAGAAAAAATTGGTGTTTTTTCTAAAGTTTTTGGCATCACAACGAAGGACACAATTTCCCAAACACACTACAAATCCAGAACAGATGAATATATACCTAACATATATTGCACATATGAAAATCTAAATTTTGTTTGGGATTTTTATTTTTCATAGTCTTGGCATGGCAACTATGAAGACAAATTTTTTCTCAAAGCTCTATGAGAGAGGTAAAAAAAATTAAAGCATCCCTAGTTTGTAAATGAGAACATTCAGGAAAAGAGATCATGGAACAAAATATGAATGACAGTGGAAGTGCTATATATATAATTGAAGAGAACTTTTAGGTTTGTGCAACTTTGCTTTCTCATTCTTTTGTTTGTTTGTTTGTTTTAATTTTATTTATTTATTTATT
>PVKH010011813.1:0-17573 GCA_004027955.1 Chaetophractus vellerosus | reverse complement strand
CCCACAATAGCCTTTGTAAAAATGGTTTTATTACCTCCTTCCTTTTTTTTAAATTTATTTTTTTTACCGGGAGGTCCAGGGGATCAAACCCAGGTCCCTCCACACGGGGGAGGGACGCCCTACCATTTGAACTACACCCGTTCCCTCTACCTCATTCCTTTGAAGACTATGAAATGGCAGATGGATTTGGTCTGGAGCTCCGAGAGAAATGGGAGTGACCAGGAGGGGGATCGGAGGATTGATGCTAAGGAGAGAAGTTAAACCAATAGCTTCCTTCCCCAGGGGTGTGGGCTTGCAGGTGGAGCACTTCTTGCTTCCCAAGATTTCCAGCAGCTAAATGCTGAAGGGCAGTCATCAGATATGAAATCAGACTAGCTTGTGGCTCTCCAGGAAGGGCAGGAGAGCCTCTTTCGGAGCCTTTCCTGAAAGTGGGGAGTAGGGATGGAGGTGATATTCTTGGTTGCAGCAATAATATGAGAACATTGCTGACTATTAGTGAAGGAAAAGGCAGGCATGCTAAAGGTCCTGCCTTCCAAACTTTGTCCTGTGTTTGCGGCATGACTTTCCAACAACACGACTTGTGAATGTTCCCCTGGCTTTCACATGCTTCCAATGATCAGAATCTCAAACCTGGTCAGATTTACATGTAACACACATTTTTTGTATGGTTTTATTTTACTTATTTTAAAAGATTTATTTATTTATCTCTCCCCCCTCCACTAACGGAACCACGCACCTCCCATGTGGTAGGTGGGAGTCCAATTGCTTCAGCCACATCTGCTCCCCTGTACGGTTTTAATATATGTTGAATTTTCCAGGAATGCAACTTCCGTGTAAATATAGCAAACATCGAACTTTTATGGGAGTTTCACTAGACCATTTCAGAAAATATCACCAATCACAACATTTGTAGCTGTTACATTCACAATGGGTATCTATATCTATTTAAATTTCTTATTTTTGTCCTTAACTTCAAAACGTCGCTTATAAAGAAATGTCAACACAATTCCGTTGAATATTGTTTTACTTATACGAACATTCATTATAAATAGGTGCAATCATCTGTCTTCCAGTGTTTTGTTACCTATTTTCATACTGCAATACTTAATTTTTAAATGATAAATTACTTTTCCTTTTTCTTTATACAGCAGTTAGATAATCATACTGAGTTTCTGAAATTGTGTGGTTAAGTGGCTTGTGCTACGCCAAGATTTTTTTCAGGGGTGTAACGGGGGCCGGAAATAATTTGTATTATGAGAAAGGGGCGTTGCCCGACCGAGCCAGCCCCGCCCCACGCCGCGAGCCGGGCTCCCTGCAGCGCCCAGGCGAGCTCCTGCCACATTCAACATGGCGGCGGCGCCATGCTGCTGAGGCACGTGAGGAAATCGTAAGCGGCTTGTTCCACTCCAATCATGGCGGCCGCGGGACAGGCTACAGGCAGCGGGGCTCCGGAGACTTGTAGTCTGGAGTTGATTTTGGAGGCGTTGAAGCTGCTGCTGAGCCCGGGAGGTGAGAGGACGGATCTCGGTACCGGGCTGCACCCGGGATTCTCAGAGCTGACAGTCTTCGAGGGCTGCCCTGCCTCCCGCAGCGTGCTCCCCTCAGGCCCTCGGGACCTTCCTGTCCTGTCCTGAGGTTATCCCACCCCACCCTGGGGTCCTGGGGAGTTTGGGGCTTTGTCTCTACCGCCTCATTTTTACCCATGAGGAAACAAGGCTCAAAGAGGGGATGGACTCCGTTGAATAGGGACGATAGCGTCTCTTGAGAGCTTGCCTTGTGCCAGGCACTGTGCTAAGCGCCTGGATACATTATCTCATTCATTCCTCACTGCTGCCCTCTTGGGAGGGGTCTGTGGAAACTGAGGTTCAGAGAGGGAGGGCGCTTATCATATGAGTAAAGTGAGGTCCCCAACCTCTTGAGAGCGCGGGGTCTAATGTGGACACTTGAGATTTGTACAAAATGCCAAGGAGTCCAGAAGGCGGCACTGAAGAAGCAGTGGCATTTGAGCTGGGTTTGGGAAAAGTATTTAAGGAACAAATTAAATAAGCAAAAAGCCCTGGAAGTAATCAGCTAGCACAGAGCAAATATACTTCACTCATAGAGGATCTTGCCTAACTCTCTTCAAGAGTGTGTGGTTGAGTTGCATACACGTACTTATTAACAAGAATTAAACCATTCCTCTTTGGGGGAAAAAAAAAGTAGTGTGGTAAAATACTATTTTGCACATGTAGTGTATTATAAATTGTGTGAATCTGCCTTTTTTTCTTTCCATATCAGCTACTGACAGAATGAAAACTACCAGTACATAGTGAGTATTCAGATGTCTCTAATGGACCAAAGGTGTTGAGGAGACAAGATGAAAGTACTGGTTGAAATTATATCCAAATGGATTAAACTTTCTTTAGCCATCTTTTTTTTTTTTTAATTTCCTAAGTAAACATTTATGAAAAGTTAAAAACCAGCCCCCCCCCCCAAAAAAAACAGACAAAAATTGCATGCAAATGTTCAAAATAATCAATAGTGTTATAAAGATTAAAAAGAACAGATGAAAATCCAAGTATCTTGTCTTCCCCCATTCCCACTCTCAGGATGTTTTCCAGAGACAACAACTTTCAACTCTTTTGCCTATTTTTCTAGTATTTAACCACATATTTCTAAAAAATATACATATACTGATATCTCATGATTCAGACATTATTATATGACTTCCTATAATTTTACAAAAGGATTTTCAGTTACTTGCATCCCTTTTCTCTTTAACCCATTCTCTAAATATAATTCCAGGTCAATTTTTATTATATTTATATTCAGTATTGTCATTATTAGTCCATAGTTACTATTATGATCAATAAATATTACTTTCTTCTGATTAAAATAAATGAATGATTAAATAAATACATAAATGAGAGAGACTAGCCAAATAACCTTTGCAGGAAATTTATATAGTATTTCATATATTTATATTACACTCAAGGAAGTATAGGATAATTCCCTACTATTTAAATACAGGCAGCACATAGTAACATCCTTCTGAAGAATACAGCATAGAAAGCTGGGGGAAAGAACAATTTTATATTGGAGGAACCTGACAAACACTACCAGGTGAATGAGATTATCATAAACAGTGATGTCATGTTGGCAGTATGTACTCTTTTTAAAAAAAATTTTTTTTAAATGTTACACAGAAAATGTAAGGATTCTCGTATGCCCCACTCCCCACTCCTCCCACAACCTCCCACCTAACTGATCCATCTTTAAATTGACTACCCTTAAGGTAACATTTACTGTGAGTCAGTTGTATTTAGTGTTCTGCTCTCAGTGCTATTGAGGATATAAAAAAGTATAACAGCTTGTGCTCTCATGCATCTTATCTGTTTGGGGAAATGGTACTACATATAGAACAAAAAATATTCAATATGGCATGATAGCACAAGTGCTGAATGGATGGTACAGATAGCAGTTGGATAGAGAGGAGGTCACCAAGGGGAGGGACTGTCAAAGAAGGCTGCAGAAGGGAAGAGAAATTGAGGGTATGTGGGATTTTCATAGAAAGGAGGGATACCAATGGTTTTTCATTTCTGAGCCATCAAAAGTTGTGCTGCATTAAACATTTTCTCTTACTCTCTGCCTTCTATTTCTCTTCTTAACCATGGGGCAAAAAGGAATAATATCTCTACGTCCAGATTTGGTTGTTAGGAAATGTGTTAAGCAGAATTTGAGAGGTTTGTCAATTTTAGTGAAGTGTTTGTAAAAAATAGAGGCTATTTCAGCAAGAGTATTCTTGAAAAATAACCTTCATAGTGAATATTGATTCACTAAACTCTGTCTTCAACTTTGAATTATATGGCGGTAGGGGTGGGGAGACAGGGCCGAAAATCCCAATAATTTGTACATAATGAATCTGTGTCACGCTTATTCTGGAATGCCTGTATTGTTTTGCATGTTGAGCTTAATAAAAAAGTACCACACAAATTGTGAAGTCTGCTTTAGATGTCAGAAAGCTTAGATGTTTAAATTGATGATTGGGAGGAATAGGTAACACCGTTCAGGAAGGCAGCATTTCCTGAAGTGTAATAGGTATGGTTTTAGGTGGTATGTAGAGAAATATTTTGAGGCTGAATAGAATGGTGTAGTCATCAAAAGCTTGGGCTCAGGAGCCAGAATTCCACTTCACAAACTGTATGCCTTGGGCAAATAGCTTAACTTCAGTTTCTTCATCTGAAAATGAGAATAATACAATATTCCTTACCTCACAGTTCTTTTTTTTTTTTTTAATTTTCTGTGTAGTTCTTTTTTTATTTTTTATTTTTATTTTTTGTTACATATCCCCCTCTTTCTGCTTGCTTTTGCTATGTTCATTTTTGTGTGTGTGTGTTCATCTGTGACTGCTCTGTCTCCCCCTGTTGCGGCAACGCGCGGAGTCAGCTCACTGTGCAGGCGGCTCTTCTCCGTTCGAGGGTGGCTTTTTTTGCTTCCGTTCACCGGCGGCTTTTTGCTTCCGTTTGCGGGCGGCTTGCCCTGCCCGTGGCGGCTTTCTGCCCTGCCCATGTTGGCTCTGCCCCGCCCACGGCGGCTTGCCATTCTCAAGGCGGTCTGCCCGCCCAGAGAGGTCCCTGGGAACTGAACCCAGGGCCTCCCATGTGGTGAACCAGCGCCCTATCCACTGGGCTACAGCCGGCCTCCTCACAGAGTTCTTGTAAGGATTGAATTGGTACAATAATCTACTAGCTATTATTAAAGTTTTTAAGAGTGTATTAATTTAAAGACATAATTAAGCAAATAATATATCTGGGATTCAGATAAATGTCAAAAATTGTGGAAACGGTGAGTGAGTGAAATTTGGAAAACGTTTTAAGGCAGTGGTTCTTAAACTTCGGTTTCAGGACTGTTATCCTTAAAAATTGTTGAGGGCTTCAAAGTGCTTTTGTTTATGTGGGTCATATGTATAAATATTTACTGTATTAAAATGTACGGCTTTAAGAGAAATCTTTAAAATATTCATTTAAAAATAATAAAGCCATTAAACAGTCACATAATGGCATTTTAAATAAAAATAGCTATATTTTGCAAACTAAACTATAGGAAGGGTGGCATTGTATTATATTTTTGCAAATCTTTTTAATGTGCTTATTGAAAGAGCTCAATTTTCATATGCTTCTCCATTTAGTCTTTTTTTATTTTTAATACATAAATTGACTTTATTTTTTCTTTTTCTTTTCTTTTATTATTATTTTTTGTTGTTGTTACATATTCCCCCCTTTCTGTTTGCTCTTGCTGTGTTCTTCTGTGTTTGCTCTGTCTCCCCCCGTTGCTGCGATTCGCCGAGTCAGCTCACTGCACAGGCGGCTCTGCTCCATTCGCGGGCGGCTTTTTGCTTCCGTTCCCGAGGGGCTTGCCCTGCCCGTGGCGGCTTTTTGCCCTGCCCATGGTGGCTCTGGCGGTCTGCCTGCCCGTAGAGGTTCCCGGGAACCGAACCCAGGGCCTCCCATGTGGTGAACCGGTGCCCTATCCACTGGGCTACGGCTGCCGGCCCCCTATTTTTTCTTTTTGGTGTACAGTTCTATGGGTGAGCAGGCCCGGCTCACCCACCTTTGTTTTTTTTATTTTACCAGGAGGTCCTGGGGATTGAACCCGGGTCCTTCCATATGGAAGATGGATGCCCTACCACTTGAGCCACAACCACGTCCCTCCATTCAGTCTTATATAATATGTTGTTTTGGTTGAAGTAGATGAAGAGAATCTAGCCTCACACAGACACATATTTGGAAAAGGGAGGAGATTTCAATAGCCATTTCAAATAATTCTGTATATTATTTTACACTAAACCCAACAAGAGGTGTTTTCTTCAGGGATTGTTGCAATGTGGAATCTGACATATCAATGAATTTTTCATACTTGGTATGCTCATGAAATAATGAGAGTATAAAAGGCAAATAATGTCTTAGTTTTGTTATGAAAATAGTTTTGGCTTTGTGGATATACTGAAAGAATCTTGTGTCCCATGTGTGGTAAGAGGTTGCTTGGTGATCTTAATGCTTAATGGCAACAAACTTTATTTCGTTTGCTTGTTTTTTTGATTTTAGGAAGCCCCAGGTACTGAACCCAGAACCTCCCATGTGGGAAGCAGGTGCTCAACTGCTTGAACTACATTTTCTCCCATCATTGTAGTTTTGATTTGCATTTCTTTAATGCTTAATGATGATCATCTCTTTATGTGGTTATTGGCTATTTGTATATCCTCTGGAAAAGTCCTTTGCCCATTTAAAAATTGGATGGTTTGTTTTTTTGTTGTTGATTTGTAAGAGTTCTTAATTTATTCTGAATATTAAGTCCTTATCAGATATATGATTTTCAACTATTTTTTTTTCCCACTCTATAGGTTTCTTTCTTGGTAGTGTCCTTTGATGCAGAAAAGTTTTTAATTTTTATGAAGTCCAGTTTTTCTATTCTTTTGTTGCTTGTGCTTTTGGTATCATAAGTAAAATCCATTGCTGAATCCAAGATCATGAAGATTTACTACTATGTTATAAGCATTTTATCTCTTATATTTAGGTCATTTATCCATCTTGAGTTAATTTTTGTATATGATGTGAGATAGGGCACCACTTTCATTCTTTTGCTTGTTGTTAACCATTTTTCCCAGCACCATTTGTGGAGGAGACTGTTCTTTTCCTATTGCATGTACTCTGCATCCTTGTCAAAAATCAATTGACCATAGATGTGTGGGTCTGTTTCTGGACTTTAAATTCTATTCCATTGGTCTGTGTGTCTATCCTTATGCCACTACCCACACTGTTTTGATTTTACTGTACCTTTACAGTAAGTTTAAAAATTGAGAAGTGTGAGTCCTCCAACTTTATTCTTTTTCAAAATTGTTTCGGTATTTGCGGGCCCCTTGAAATTCCATGTGAATTGGAGTATTGGCTTTTCCATGTCTGTGAAAAAGGCTCCTGGAATTTTTTTTTTTTTAAGATTTATTTTTTATTTATTACATATCCCCCCCCCCTTTTTGCTTGTTCTTGCTGTGTTCATCTTTGTGCTCTTCTGCGTCTGCTTGTCTCCCCCCACTGCAGCAACCCACCGAGTCAGCTCACCGCGCGGCGGCCTGCCTGCTTGCAGCAGCTTGCCCTGCCCGCGGTGGCTTGCCCTGCCCGCGATGGCTTGCCTTCTCAAGGCAGTCTGCCTGCTCGAGGAGGCCCTGGGAACAGAACCCGGGGCCTCCTATGTAGTAAACCGGCGCCCTACCAATTGGGCTACAGCCAGCCCCGGCTCCTGGAATTTTGATAGGTATTACCTTGAATCTGTAGATCACTTTTGGTAGCATTGACATCTTAACATTAGTAAGTCTTCCAGTCCTTGGACACAGAATGTCTTTGCATTTATTTAGGTCTTTAATTTCTTTCAGCAGTGTGTTATATTTGTCAATGTGCAAGCTTTCAGCTCCTTGGTTAAATTTATTCTTTGATATTTTATTCTTTTACATGCTTTTTAAAATGGTATTTTTAAAAAATTTCCTTTTTGGGTTCTTTATTGCTAGTATATAGAAACAATAGACTTTTTTTAAGAAAAAGATTTATTATTATTTATTTTTATTTATTACATTCCCCCTCTCCCCCTTTCTGCTTGCTCTTGCTGTGTGTCCATTCTTGTGTTCCTCTCTGTCCGCTTTGTCTCCCCCTGCTGCGGTGACACACCGAGACCGGTCACCACGCAGGCAGCTTTGCCCCGCTTGTGGGCAGCTTCTGCTTCCATTCATGGCTGGCTCCGCTTCAGTTCGCAGGTGGTTGGCTGCGCTCTGTTCGCGGGCGACCTGCCCTGCCCGTGGCGGCTTTGCCCTGTCTGTGGCAGCTTTTTGCCCTGCCCATGGTGGCTCTGCCCGCTCATGGCGGCTTGCCCTTCTCAAGGCGTTCTGCCCGCTAGGAGAGGTCCCCGGGAACCGAACCTGGGGCCTCCCATGTGGTACACTGGCGCCTATCCACTGGGCTATACGGCCGGCCCCAGAAACAGTAGACTTTCGTGTGTTGATATTTTACTCTGCAGCTTTGCTGAATTCATTTATTAGCTCTAGTAGCTTTCTTGTGGATTCATTATGATTTTCTATATATAGGATCGTGTCATCTGTGAATAGAGATAGTTGCACTTCTTCCTTTCCAATTTGGGTAAGTTATATTTCCTTTTCTTGCCTGATTCCTCTGGCTAGAACTTCCAGGACAGTGTTGAATACCAGTGGTAAAAATAGGCATCCTTGTCTTCTTCCTAATTTCAGGAAGAAAACTTTCCGTCTTTTACCATTGAGTATGATGTTTGCTCTGGGTTTTTCGTAAATGGCCTTTACCATGTTGAGGAACTTCCATTGTATTCCTAGTTTTCTAAGTGTTTTCTTCATGAAAGGATGTTGAATTTTGTCAGATGCCTTTTTTTGCATCTGTTGCGATGATCATGTATGTGTTTTTCCCCCTTTTCTATTAATGTGGTGTATTATTGATTTTCATGTGTTGAACCACCCTTGCATACCTGGGATAAAGCCCCCTTGGTCATGATGTATAATTATTTTAATGTGCTGTTGGATTCAGTTTGCTATTATTTTGCTGAAGATTTTTGCATCTATATTCGTAAGAGAAATTGGTTTGTAATTTTCCTTTCTTGTGTGGTCTTTATCTGGTTTTGGTATCAGGATAATGCTGGCCTCATAGAATGAATTTGGAAGTGTTCCCTCCTCTTGAATATATGGAAGAGTTTGAGAGGATTGGTATTAATTCTCTCTCTCTTTTTTTAAAGATTTATTATTTCCCGCGCCCCCCTGCCCATTGTTTTTACGCTCGCTGTCTGCTCTCTGTGTGTTCTGTGTCTGCATGTCTTCTCTTTAGGCAGCACTGGGAAGCGATCCTGGGACCTTCCAGAATGGGAGAGAGGCACTCAATCTCTTGCGCTACCTCAGCTCCCTGGTCTGCTATGTCTCTTATTGTCTCTCCTCTTTGTCTCTTTTTGTTGCATCATCTTGCTGTGTCAGCTGTCCGCACAGGCCAGCACTACTGCGTGGGCCAGCACGCTGCGCGGGCCAGCACTCCGCTTGGGCCAGTTCTCCGCTTGGGCCAGCTCGCTGCGCAGGCCAGCTTGCCTTTCACCAGAAGGTCCCAGGAATCGAATCCTGGACCTCCTATATGGTAGACAGGAGCCCAATTGCTTGACCCACATCCATTTCCCTGGTATTAATTCTTTAAATGTTTGGTAGGATTCACTAGTGAAGCAATCTGGTCCTGAGCTTTTCTTTGGTAGAAGGCTTTTGAATATTGATTCAATTTCTTTATTTCTTATAGGGCTGTTGAAATTTTCTATTTCTCCTTGAGTCAGTTTATTTTTTGTATTTTTAGGAATTTGTACCTTTCACCTAGATGATCTAATTTGGCATACAATTGTTCCTGGTATTCTCTTATAATCATTTTTATTTCTGTAAGGTCAGTAGTGATGTCACCATTTTCTTTTCTGATTTTAGTTAGTTGCATCTTTTTTCTCTTTCCTTCTGGGCCAGTCTTGCTAAAGATTTATGATTTTATTTTATTTTTTATCTTTTCAAGGAACCAACTTTTGTTGATTCTCTCAACTGTTTTTCTATTCTCTATTTTACTTATCTCTACTCTACTCAGACATTAAGTATTTTCTTCCTTCTGCTCACTTTGAGTTTACTTTGGCTCCTCTTTTTTTCCTTCCTCAAGATAGGAAATTACGTTATTAA
Organism: Chaetophractus vellerosus; assembly: GCA_004027955.1. Lineage (NCBI taxonomy): Eukaryota > Metazoa > Chordata > Mammalia > Cingulata > Chlamyphoridae > Chaetophractus > Chaetophractus vellerosus. The sequence continues at coordinate 7,840 of PVKH010011813.1, read as the reverse complement.
TTTGAGATATTTATTATTTTTAATATAGATATTTATAGCTATAAATTTCCTTCTGAGCACTGCCTTCACTGCGTACAAAGATTTTTAAAAAAATTTATTTTGAAAGAAGCTTTGGATTACATAAATGTTACATAAAAAATCTAGGGGGGTTCCCATATACCTTACTCCCTCCCCCTCCCCCAATTTCCCCATTAACAACATCTTTCATTAGTGTGGTACTTTTGTTACAATTGATGAACACATATTTAAGCATTACTACTAGCCATGGTCTATAGTTTACATTATAGTTTACACTTTGCACCACACAATTTTATAGGCTTTGACAGAATATATGATGGCCTTTATCTGTCATTGTTATGTCATGTAGGACAATTCATTGTCCCCAGAATTGCCCATGTTACACCAATTCTTCCCTCTCCCTCCCCTCAGAACCTCTGGTGGCCACTGCCTTTATATCAATGTTGTAAGTTCTTCCATTGCAAGAATAATAATAAGTCTACTTTAGTCCATAGTTTCATTCCCTCCTTTTGATTTTTCATTCTTCAATCTTGAGGATTTTGGGATGGTGATGCCCACTCTGTTTCTGATTGAGAGGGGTCTTAGATCCCATGGACCAGTTAAATGGAACTGTCTTGCTTGCAGTTGTAAATACTCTCTGTTTTTTTGAATGGACGTTGTGCATCATCGTCCTTTTGTTAGTTGTCCTGGGCAAGTCCAAGGAACTGGAGAGTAGGTGTTGCAACTCTGCTGAGATTTTTCTTTGTTAAGTTTTGTTTTCATTCATCTGTAAGTATTTTCTAATTTCCCTTGGGATTTTTGCTTTTGTCCATTGATTAAGAGTATATTGTTTAATTTCCACATATTTGTGAATTTTCCAGTTTTCCTTCTATTTACTGATTTCCAGCTTCATTTCATTTGGTAGGAGAAGACATTTTGTATAATTTCAGTCTTTCAAATTGTATTGAGACTTGTTTTGTGCCCTAATGTATTGTCTATACTGGAGAATGATCCATGTGCTCTAGAGAAGAATGTGTATTCTGCTGATATTAGATGAAATGTTCTATATATGTCTGTAGATCTAGTTGGTTTATGGTGTTTTCCAACTCCTCTATTTCCCTGTTGATCTTCTGTCTAGACGTTCTAGCTATTGAATGTGTTGTATTAAAGTCTCCAGCTATTATTGTAGAACTGTCTGTTTCTCCCTTCAGGTCTGCCAGTGTTTGCTTCATATATTTTGGGACCCTGTCATTAGTTACATATATTTTTTAAAATTGTTATATCTTTATTTGATATTTTTATCAATATATAATGGCCCTCTGTCTTTTATAACAGTTTTTTACTTAAAGTCTATTTTGTCTAATAGTAGTATATTACAGGGTTCGGATAGCCACCACAGCTCTCTTTTGGTTACTATTTACATGGAATATTTTTTCCCATTTTGTCACTTTCAACCTATTTGTGTCTTTGGATCTAAGTGGGTCTCTTGTAAACAGCAGTCTCTGCTTTTTGATTAGAGAATTTAATCCATTCCATTTAAGGTTGTTACCGATAAGGCAACAATTACTTCTGCCATTTTGCTAATTGATTTTTTGTATGTCTTATATATTTTTTGATCCTACTTTCCTCCATTATTACCTTCTTTTTTTAAGATGATCTTTTGTAGTGAACCATTCTCCTTTACTTTTGTGTTTATTGTTTAGATTTTTTTGGTAGTTACCATGGAGATTACATTGAACATCCTAAATCTATTAAAATTTAGTTTGTATGGATACCAATTTAACTTCAACAGCTTATACATACTCTGGTCCTATATTCCTCTGTGACCCTCCTTTTTATTTTGTTCTTGTCACTAATTATATCTTTATACATTGTGTGCTTTATAATATAGGTTCATGATTTTTTATGCATTTGTGTTTTAAGCCATTTAAGTTTAAAAAAGGCGTTACAAATGAAAAATGCAGTCATACTGACATTTATGTTTACCCATATATTTACCTATCTTGGAGGTCTTTATTTTTTCATACAGCTTAAATTACTATCTAGTGTCCTTTCCTTTCAACATGAAGGACTCTGTTTAACATTTCTAATAGGGTAAGTGTGTTGATAATGAACCTCCATCAGCTTTTATTTTTCTCAAAATATTTTGATTTCTCCCTCTTTTTTGAAGGACATTTTTGCTGGGTATAGTATTCTTGGTTAATGGTGTTTTACTTTTAGAACTTTAAATATGTTACCCCATTGCCTTTGGCCTCCATGGTTTTTAAAGTAATTGCTGTTTCTTTGCTGAGATTCCCAATTTGTATATTCATAATGAGAATACTTTCTTTCACATCTCTCAACGTAGTTATAATAGCTGTCTTAAAATCCTTGTCTGTTCAATCTAAAATCTGGGTGATTTAGTGTCATTCTCCACTGATTTCCTTTTGTCTTGAGGATGGGTCACATTTTCATGTTTCTTTTATATCTAGGACTTTTGGATTGCATACTGGACATTATGAAGGGTATGCTGTAGAAACTCTGGATTCTGTTACAGCCCTTCAAAGGGTATTGTTTTGTTTTGTTTTAGCCAGGCAATTGACTTGGCTGACTCAGACTCCAAACTCTGTCTCCTTTGCAGGAGTTCTTTTAGTCTTAGCTGAGGTACGTGGAGTACTTCCTACACATGCCTAATTCAAAGATCAGCTAGTGATTTGGGCACAGTTTATACAAAGAATTCGGGGCTCCATCTCTCTGGTTCTTTTCTGCTACAGTGCCCTGAATTTTGTCCTTTAGGTCTTCAATCCAGTAAGACTGTGTGTTTCTATTAGTATTTTAGCTCCACTAGGTTGTGCCTTCAGGCTAAAAGGCAAGGAAAAGCAGGATATTCACTCAGTGTTGTTTTTTTAGTTCTGAGTGTTAACCCTTCTACTATTTTTACTCACTTTTGACTCTTTGAAGAGTCTAGAGTTTATAATTGTTATCTCTGGAAAGATTGGTCTGATAGGAGTGTAAGTAGATCTTTATTCATCTCTCCTTTCATTCACTCTTTCATTCAATTGACTAACAGATCTTCATTTAGTGCCTACTTGATGCCATGTGCTATGCAAAGCACTGCCTAAGCAAGCAAAGTATGGTGCCTGTCATCATGAAGTTTAAACTCTAGTGGAAAAGAAGGAAAATAAACACAGATAAAATAATTATTGATTGTGGTAAATACTATAGAGAAAAAAGATTCAATGTAATCACAGTGTAAATGGAGTGGAAAATGGTGTTTAGATTGGTTAAGGAGGCCACTTTTAAGGAGATAATATTTAAAGTGAGACATCCAGATATCCTATGACTCAGCATTTCCCCTCTTAGGTATTTATTTATTTTTTATTTTTTTAATTGACTTTATTTTTTCTTTTTGGTGTACAGTTCTATGAGTTCTCCACACCCCCTGCTTGCTGTCTGTGTCTATTCGCTGGGTGATCTTCTGTGACTGTTTCTTGCCTTCTTTTCTCATTTTTCTCCTCCAGGCTTCACCAGGATTCAATCCTAGGGACCTCCGATGTGGGAGAGAGGCACCCTGTCACTTGTGCCACCTCAGTTCCTGGTTTTTGGCACGCCTTGCCTTGTCTCTCCCGGGTGTCTCTCTTTTGTTGTGTCATCATCTTGCTGTGTGGCTTGGCTCATTTGTGGCTTGCCATGCACAGGCCTGTCTCACCTGTTCGCCTTTTTTTTTTTTACCAGGAGGTCCTGGGGATTGAACCCAGGTCCTTCCATATAGTAGGCAGATGCCCAACCACTTCAGCCACATCCGCTTCCCCTCTTAGGTATTTAAACATCAGAAATATGTGTACACTTCTACCAAGAGACATGTACAAGAATGTTAAAAACAGCATTATTTGGAATAGTCCCATACAAGAAATAATCAATAGTGGCGCAGATAAAATAAATTTAAGTTGTAAATATATATATTCTGGCATAAATCCACTGGACTACTATACAAAAATGAAAACAAACAAATTACAGTTACACACTACAGTGTGGATGAATCTTACAAACATAATATTGAACAAACAAATCTAGACATAAGAGAATATATGTTGTACAATTTCATTTACATAAATTTCAAAAATAGGTAAAACTATAGTGATTAGGGATGCATGCTTGTTTAAGTGGTAAAACTAAAGTAAAGCAAGAAGGGTATTGCCATAAAAGTCAGATTAATAGTTACCTTTGGTAGAGTGAATGGAAGTAAAGATTGGAAGGAGAAATGAGGATGCCCTTTGGGGAACTGGCAATTTCCTATTTTTTTAAACATAGGTAGTAGTTACATTTGGGCTCCCTTTGTGATAATACATTGAACTATACATTTTTTGTATTTGTGCATTCATTTGTATGGATCTTATATTTCATGATTAAAAGAGTTTTTTAAAAAAATTAAAACCTCTTGGTTGAACCATCTACATCTTTGTTAAGAACTGGAAGACCAGTCCACGTGGAAGATAACAGCAATTGTCCTGAGTTGGGAGTGAGTTTGACTCTCTGATGTACTGGAAAGAGACCCATCTGACTGAAGTACAGAGAGCCAGAGAGTGTGTGGAGTGAGATAAGGCTGGAGAGGAAGATGGGTCTAGATCATAAAGAGCTTTATACACCATGGTAGAGAAGTCTATTTTAAGTATTAAGAGGATCCATTTTTCTGATGTGTGAAAAGTAGATGTTTGGAGGGAGGAGGAATGTAAGCAGGCTGTTGTAGTAGTTCAGTTTGAAGATGATCATGGCTTAGAAAAGATTGATTGTAGTGGTGAGGTGGAGGAAAATGGATGAACTTGAGAAATATTTTTAGAAGCACAAGGCTTGGTGATAGATTGGGAAAGGGAGATAAGGGAAAGGATGGAGGGAGAAGACTGGGTTAGTAACCAGGTGGAGTTGTGGTGGGTGATTGGGAATAATTGTGAGAATCAAGAGATCCATTTTTGCACATGTTGGATTGAGATGCCTAAGAAACATCCAAGTGGAGATGTCAAGTAGCAGCTGGAAAATATGTGTCTGGAATTTAGAGGGTAGACATGGGCTGGAGATATAAATTTGGGGATTGTTAGTTTATGGATGGTTTTTAAAGACATGGGTCTGAATAATATCATCTAGGAAGAGAGTGCAGGGTCTAGGAACAGGCCCTGGAACATTTTGATAGCTGGTGGAGGAAAAGGAGCCAGCAAAGGAGACATTGAAGGAATGGCCATTGAGGTAGGTGGAAAACCAGGAAACGATGGTGATCCAGAAGCCAAAAGTGTTTCAGGAAGGAAGGAGTAGTCAGCTGTGTCAGCCTCTGTTGAGAGTGTGTAAGAGCTCTATCACCAGTAGAGGGCAGAAAAGACCATATTAGGAAAGGTAGGGAAAAACAAAATAGATATTTTAGGGGGGGAGGTGATTAATTAATAGCTTTGAACCCCATGTCTATGTTTTGTGATCTCTCTTACTAAAAATCTAAATTCCACAAGGAACTTTGTTTTGTTCAATGCTGTATCTCTGGCACTTAGAACAGGTTGACCAAATGAATCTTCTTTACTTCTGTTCTGGCTGCAGTTTAAGTCCAGTGAGATGACTGAGACATGGTCTCTGCCCTCAGAATATGTGGAGGAATAGAAACAAACTAGATGAAGTATAATGTGTTAGGTTCACTATTACACTTGCCTCCAATGCACTATGGGAGGGTAGGAAATGTGATCTTGAATTCTGCCTGGGTTGGGTTGGCATGATTCAAGGAGGCTTTCTAGAGGCAGTGGCATTTGAACTAGGCCTCAGAGGATGAACTGGAGTGGGCAAGGCATTTCACATTGGAAAGTATTCATTTTTCATGTATATAATCTCCTTTTTTTTCCTTCAAAAGGATCGGGCTCAAGTTCACTACAGATCACAAAGCATGATATCTTGTTGGCTACTTTAAAATCTAACTTGTCTGCTTTGGAGGACAAGTTTCTGAAGGATCCTCACTGGAAGAAATTGAAACTCCTGAGAGATGAAATTGCCAATAAGGCAGAATGGCCACAAAACTCTGTGGATGCCACCTGGAGTTTTACGTCTCAAACCTTGTTGTTGCTGTTGTGCTTGAAGGAAACCATGATCTACCTTGCAGCTGATTTCAACCCAGGTAAACCTAATCCCAGGACTCCAGAAGTTGCTCCTGCCCTGAGCCCTGATACACTTAGTATCTCACAGCAGAAGACTGTCCAGTCAGTTTTGCAGTTTGTAGTGACCTTGGGTGTCTGCCCCTATCTCATACCTGGTGTTGGAGTCCCATTGAGAAACAGGACTGAGTTTGGTGCCGTGGTTCAAGATGTGGTGTGTCTCGATGCTGCTCCCGATGCAACCCGGAGACTGTACACCAGCTGCAGGGTCCTACTAAATATTGCTCAACACGCATCTCTGGGGAGCTTGATTTTCTGCCGCCATTTTGGAGATATTGCAGCTGGTCTGTGCCAATTGGGATTCTGCCCAACCAAAAGAAAACCACTAAAACCTATGGAAGAGGTAAATGTACATTGAGTGTATGTGTGTATCTCTGTGTGTGTGAATAGTGAATATGTGTACATATTTGCATGTGGTTGTCATAAAAGACAACTCAGTTCTTTAGAAAAGGCCTGATTCAGAGTCCTAGGATCCTCATTACTGAGCATTTACTATGTGCCAGGCACTGAGGTGAAAACCTGCATAGTAAGGAATTTGGCTTTCAGAAAGTGGTCTGTTCTTTGTCCCAGCTTCTAACCTCTATATCCTTGTAGTGTCTTTTGTTCTTTATTGTGGGCCTAGTACCACACCTGATAGTTCATATGCTAATGACATAACAAGGAAGTCTTAAGGCAGGAGCTGGCCGTGCCAGAAGGACCAACCTTGTGATTAGAGGATTAGGGCTTTGAGCCTTGACTTCAACTTCCAGTGAGGGGAAAGGGCTGGAGATTGAGTTCAACCACATGGGCATTGATTCCATCAGTTATGCTTATGTAATGAAACCCCTTATAAACTCTGGACACTGGAAGCTCCAGTGAGCTTACATGATTGGTAATATACGTGGCTGTGCTGGGAAGGTGACATGTTCTGACTGTGTGTGAGGACACTGAAGCTTGGTTTGAGAACCTCCCAGTCCTCACCTTATGAGTCTCTTCTTTTGGCTTCTTATTTTAGCCTTATAAAACTCTAATTTTAAGTATTAAAAAAAAAACCAAAACCCAAAGTTCTAGAATTCTTACTGAATGCCGAAGCATATCCAGTGAATAAATAAATCTTTTTTGTGGAATGGATCTTTCATTTGTTTGATGCAGGTCCTTTGCATGCCAAGAGTCCATTTCACCCATCCTTTCTTGTTTTTGTAGAACAATTTCAGTCTATTTCTTTGAGACCCTGTTTCCTCTTTTATAAAATGTATTTAATTATCCCTACATCAGAAGGCAGTGTGAGGATTAAGGATAATGTCCATGGAATACCTAGCCCAATCCCAGTAGTTCTCATCAAAAAGCAACTACTACTAATATTGGTATTAAATTGTTCATACCTCTTTCATTAAGTTCTTGGGAGGATTGAGTGAGGCGAAGTATGTAAAGCATCTGGTACACTGCATAACTAAATCAATAATCATTATTAGGTGTTTTGGGTAGGTGCCCATTTTTTGCTCTCATTCATTCAGTAAGCATCTGAGTACCTGAACTACAAAAGGTGCTGTGGAGGTTACAGAAGCATCAGAACCCACATGCTCATTGGGGAGACAAGACTCACAAGTCTGCTGTAGCAGAGACCACTCTTCCTCCTGGAAGAGGATCAGCAGCATCAGCATAGAAACCTACCTGGAGAAGCTCTAAGATATAAATGTATCGAGGGT
>PVKH010011812.1:0-17580 GCA_004027955.1 Chaetophractus vellerosus | reverse complement strand
CAACACAGCAAGAACAAGCAGAAAGGGGGGGATATATTAAAAAAAAAAAAGAGCCCATCAGTGGATCATCGTCCTTTACCAGTCACTGCCCCTGCATTTGGGGGACTGTTGCTGCTCCCTTAGAGAATGTGGCAGAGCTCTCCAGGATAGGAATTCAGTATTCTCTCATTTATTGAGTGATTCTCCATCCACTGTGACAATGCCCCGTGAACATTTGAACATTTTTATATACCTTATATTATAAAAGCTCAGCTGAACTTTCTCCCATGCATCCCCCATCCCTGACACCTCACACCAACGATTCTCCCCCACCCCAGTTGTAACCCTTCTGTGATCCAAAGCTTCTTTAAAGATGAAGCCATTGCATAGCTAAATACAATTAATAGGAAAATGAAATAGTAATGATAAGTATAAATGTAAGAGATAAAATACATACACTTTTTTAAAAAATAAAAATAAAATTAAATTAAAAGATTGAGATATTTAAAAAATGAAAAATACAAAAAAGTTTTTTTTTTACCTTTTGCCGTTCATCACTGCAATACTTGGTGCCTAGTCTGTACCTTGGCACCTTCCCCCTCTCATTCCCCAGTGTCTCACTATTTTTTCATTTTGTTTCCAAAGAAGTTTTAGGTCACAGCAAAGTCATACACAGAATACAGGAGACTTTCATATACCCAATATCCTCCCCCTTTCTCCCCCCCCATATTAATAATTAATGCCTTTTTATATGTGGATGGTAGCATTGCTGTAACTGACATACAAATAGTGAAACATAGCTACTAAACATTGTCAATAGTTTACAATATGGTTTACATTTTAGACTGTACACTTTTATAAATTTTGATGATATTTACCATGTCCTGTGTCCATCACTGTATGATAATGAAGAACATTTCCACTGACCACTAAATACCCCCTGTTTGATCTATTCTATTCTCCCACCCCATCCTCCTGGGGCCCACGATGACCCCCTGGCTTGACTCGTTGGATGACAAGATTCATAGTTACATGCAACAAGAGATCTTGGCACACTGGTTTGTCCTCCCCTATTAGGAACCACCCTTGCTCTTGAGAGACTCCCACCGGTCTGTTTCAGAACAAATTGGTCCTCCCAAACATGGGAGTCCAACTCCTTCCCACTCATTATGTGGTTCTCCACCCACTGATACAACACATTATGACAGAATGAAGACTCACACACTCCCTAGAAGCCTGCTCTAGGTGCATCCTGTCCCAAATGCTGCCCCCCCCCAACAAACACCCTAAACCAGTGACCCTTCCTTGTCATTTTGCCATAAGAGCATTCCCACCTCTGTACTTGCAACCTCATACCCACAAATCCCTAGTGTTCACCTGGTCCCTCTCCCAACCTTCCCCCCAGTATCCTGGACCTTCTGACCCACCCTTCCCAATCTACCCACCTGCCAACCCTGCACCACCCAATTGAATAATATCATGACCCTCCTGTCCTATCCCTTCAATACACAACTACATTCAATCACTTTACACTCAATAGATTACATCCATATGGGTGACGGCTCACAACCTTCTTTTCTCTATTTCTTGTAAACCTACCTTACAGACACCAATTTTATTAAATTTTTTATTTCTTTAATTATGAGTATGGAGAGCATACTCATAAGAGTCATTTGTATTCCTATGCTAACTATCTGTTCATGGTCCATTAATTATTTTTCTAATGGATTATTGGTATTTTTCATATTAATTTGAAAGAGCTATTTATATATTAAAGATAATGGCCCATTGACTATATCTTGTTGCAGCCTTGTTCCTAGTTTTTTGTTTGTCTTTGAGCCCTTTTGTATGTCAAGTAAATTTTAAAATTTTTTATCTAACTAGATATAACAATTCTTATGTTTATGGCTTCTTTTTTTCCCTCCTAACTTAGAAAGTTCTTTCTCATACCAAAATAAAAATAATTATTTAGTTTCTTATGGTGCTTTTATAGTTTCATTTTATTTATGCTTAACTCTTTGATCTATCTGGAATTTATGTTGGCACACTGATAGTGGTAGAAATCCAGCTTTAATGCCAAAGGTGAATTTTTAAAAAAGTCAGTCCTATTTCCCAGAATGTTATGAATTATAGCAGGACATTGAAAAACTATGGATAAGGTTGTTTAAAAATTTGGTTGTTTGATCAGTGTTTAGATATCTATATGTCAAAATAGTTTCTAGAGAGTTTTCAAATAGAAAATGACGAGCCCAGCATTCTTGCTGATTGATGGGTCATTGCTTAGGAATTAACAGTGAGATGTTCTAGAAAGACAAATGGACCAGGAGTAAATAAATCTAGCCTCTAATTCTGGCTGTGCCACAAGCATTGTGATCTTTAGAAAGTTCATCAATTCCATGTTGCCTTTATTTGTAAAATAAAATGGCAAATATAACCCTCACACTTCACACTTCACAGAACTGTTCTGAGAATCACAGTGTTCAAATTTATGTTAATATTTTTAAATATGTTCTCCCAGACATGTCTTTAAGCCATAGTTACACTCTAAAAAGCTGTGGGAGTTAATTTGCTTATCTTGCAGCATGGTTACAGGTACTGAGTCTCACCTTCCATTTCAGATCTTTTTGTTTTTGTCTGGTTTCCTTAGTTTGTTTAGTTGATTTACATGTAGATTCTTTTCCTCTGTCTTGCTCCTCTGCATTGATGATTCATTTTGAAGCTCTAAGTGGTTGTTGTTTTGGCCTTTCTCAAATCCCCTTGTCTCTAACTGAGGCAGGTAAGATCCTCCCCTACCCACTGGACACCATGTTCTGTTCAAGCCCAGAGTCCAGGTAAGAAAACAGCACATAACTCTCTGTGCTGAAGTTCTTCGATGTATTGCCTTTTCCCTGCCCTACCACAGTGTCTGAAATGGCTTTGACAGGTCTCAGCCTTCCATGGCTGGACATGTGCTGGAGGCAGCTGATGGGGAGCCATGCCCAGACCTAACAGTATCAGGCTTTCCAATACAACATGTAGGGGCCCTTATTTCCTGTCACTTCTTTCTGGCTGGGTGGCTCCTTCCAGTTGCAGGCATTCCCTGGCCAGCTGTCTGAGTTAATATATGAGCTTGACCAGCACCAGTGCAACTGTGGCCCTGGCATTGCCACTCATGAGTACATTCCCCAGTGAGTCCACAGAGCTGCCTTGAGTTCTCTGTCTGCTGTAATTATCTTAGAACCGGGCCAGCTTCATGGGTGTGAGTCCTGTGCAGTCACATCAGAGCCCACACTCAGCAGGGTCCTGGGCTAGGTTTAATGCTCTGCTGTTGCTGTCTTAACCTTTTTAATAATTTTGAATAAAATCGTTAAGATTTTCATTTTGCACTAGGCTCCACAAATTGTGCAGCCTTTCCTCTCTTAGGAGAAACAGAGAACATTGCAGGCACTTGGAGCAGTGGGTGGGGTTTGTTGACTAACCCAGCTTCTTGGGAGTACACAACAACAATCATTAGAAATAATTGTTCATAAAAATATTTTCACATGTAGTGCCATATCCTGTAAAAGGTATTCTTGTGGGAAGATTCCCACCCATCTAAAAAAAGCATTTTTTTGCTTCATGAAAGGGAGAAGGGTATATACTCCCTAGAACAGTGCTGTACAATAGAACTTTCTGCAATGATGTTAATGTTCTTTGCTGTCCAATATAGTGGCCGCTAGCCACTTGTGGCCACTGAGAACTTGAAAGGTTAGCTGGGTATGACTGAGAACCCGAATTTTAAAACTTAAATTAATTTTAATTATTTTACATTTTAAGTTAAATAGCCACTTGGGGCTAGTGGTTACCATATCGGACAGGCATAACTCTAGAACAACAAAGTAATGTCTGACCTTTGCTGCTTTGGTTAGATTTTGTATTGATTCCACAGAAAAACGTAAAGTTAGGCTTTGTCCAGAAAGGATTTTCTAAATTCAGACTCAAGGCATATCAAGAACTAAGATGGGGCAGGGGATCAGGGCAAGGGATCTAATCACAGTGTTTTTTTCTTAAGTTCAGAGAAGTATCCCTTGCTCCTATGAAAGCTAGGCCATGAAGCTCTTTTTTTGGGGGGGCCTCAAAGGGGGATATTACATGGAGGAATGAATTTCCTAGTCTTCCAGTGTCTAGGGATTGTAGAAGAATTAAGGAAGACAAGGTAGAGGGTAGAAGGTCAGAGGCCAGAGTCTTGGCAAGGAGTGATGGTGAAGAGCTGGTAGTAGGAGGTGGGTTGATAGATGAACTGAAGCCACCACTCCCAGGCCCACATAGCCTGGGTGTGCAGGTGATTCAGCAAGTCCTATGTGCTCTGATGATACACAAAGGCTTGGAGAGCACAGAGGTACAGCAGAGGGCTCTGGTCAAAACAAATAGTAGGGAGCGGAGGTGGCTCAGGCCATTGGGAACTCACCTCCTATGTGGGCGGTGCTGGGGTCGGCTCCCAGTGCCTCCTGGAGAAGGTGAGCAAACAATGAGAAGGCAGATGAGAGAACCATCTGGGGGAGGGGGTGATAAAAATTAATTAATTAAGAATAATAAAGTAAATAAATAAATCTTTTAAAAAAGGGTAGCTGAACAAGGAACTTTGAGATGGCCAATTCCACACATTCTAGAGAGAGAGATACTAGTTAACCTCAAAAGGCCAGATCAGAATAACTATACTTCAGTGGTCACCAATCCAGGGAACAGAAAATCTAGCAAATCTACCTTAGGGCCAATGAAGATCCAGATAATCCCAATTCTATTGCCATAGGGTCATCTAAGCTCTACAGACCCCAATAAACACGGATGCCATCTTGGAGAACAAGGAGATGGAGAAAAAATTGGAAAGACTTAATGTTCTACCCAAAGAGACTGAACATTCACATAAAGAGATTGTCTGAATTTTTATATTGAGCTAAGTTTAACTGAATGAGACAAATGTAGGGTTTTTCCCAGTTCCCTGTGGATGTGCAGATAAGTTGTAGAGAAATAAAGAAGCTGCATTTTTTTTTGTTCATATCTAAGTGCAGAGTGAATGAATTTGTGATCCCACTACAAATATTTGATTTCCCAACAAGCCAGATATGGCCAGCAATTCTATCCACGAGCTTTAGCAGAAGGGGAGTGGGTGTGGTGTGGCAGGACGCTAGCCTGCTCTATTGCGCTGGGAGCCAGTCACGCCAGCATCACGACAGAACTGGGCACTGAACCCATAGATGCCCTTTGTTCAAAGGCACTTGCAACGTCAAGTGGGAAGGACATGTCTAGGTTGTCTGGAAAGCAGTTTTTCTTATCGCCTCCTGGACATGGAGGAAGTTGTAGACACTCCAGCCTCCTGGTCCAAGAGCTTTGAGATGAATGGGAGGGAGGCAGTCTGGCAGACTGTGGTGTCATTTTGCCTGTGCAGTGTGCCAGTCATCGTCTTGTGCTGAATGAATCAAGTCTACTTAGACAAAACCCTAAATATACATATCTGGACCTAATATCCCATCGGTCCCTAGTCCATACAGTCCTTTGTGGCTACACCGCCACCTGCAGGCAAACACTGAAAAATACATATCCAAGAAAATGAAGGAGGAATTCCTGGACTGTATTCTGTCCAGCCAAGATGCTGCATCATACTTCAAGTATTCACGATCCTAGAGTGAGATCCTACTCTAGGATCAAAGATATTTAGCAATTCCTGAAATTCATTAGACAATATTGCACATTTTTTTCTTCTTGGCTTCTATAAAGATGGACATTCTCCAAAGGGAAGGAGGGTTTTTTTTTTTGTTTTTTCTTTTTTGGTTTTCAGAGACAGAAGCAACCCTACAACAAACCTTGCTTAATTCCTCCAAGCTGCTCCTTACTTACCTGTCCCAGCCTATTCCTGCACAAATGTCTCTAATCATTGAAATGAGAAACATTAGATCCCAGGAAGACCAGCTCTGATGACTCCATTCCTGGGTTTCCTTCAACAGAAAACTGGCTTTTGAAAAAATTCAATTGCTTGCCCTATTTGGAAATAAGATTCACCTGCCATAGAGGCTGCAGTGGCTAAATAAAGAATGTAGAAACTCAGTGTGCACCAGAGGCGACTTCCTTAAGCACTTTGAGTTTGCCATTTCACATGCAATCCTGGCAGCTTCAGAACCATTAGGGGACATGTAGCACCAATCTTGGAAATCATCTAGATGGAATTGCTGATGACATTCACTCCTGGTGATAACTAATCGGGGTAATCAGGCATAGGCAGGGGCCCACACAGTTGGATATTTATGAGGTCTAGGTGTAAGAGAAATAAAGGGATCAAGAATGAGTCTTAAATTTATGAATGATAATGCCAATAGCTGCAGTGGAGGAAACAGTGGGAGAAACAGGTTTGAAAGATAAGATCAAGTTCTTTTTTGGAAAATTTCAATTTGAAATGCTTATTGGAGACGTCAGGTAGGGAGCAGGATATGTAAGTCTGGGGCTGAGTGGAAATGTCAGGGCTGGAGAATATAGGTTTGGGAACTATTGACAGGGAGATGAATATTAAAGCATGGGACTGGATGAGATCTCCTAGGGAGTGAGTGCATTCAAAGAAGATAAGAGGTTGGCCAAATTTAAAAATTGGAAATAGGAGGAAGGAGCCAGCAGACTGAGAAGAAGCCAAGCAGGGGTGCAGAAGGAAAACCGAGAAGGTGTGTTGACCTAGAAGCCAAAGAGCCAACTGAGTCAAATGCTGCTGAGAGGCCAAGGAAGAGAAGGACTGAGGATTATTCTGAGGAGTTGGAAAGATCATTGGTGATCCTGAGAAGAATGGCCTCAGTGGAGTTTTAGGGAAGAAACACAATTAGAGAGGACTGAAAAGAGACTATGTAGTGAGGAAGTGGAGACCTTGAGTACCGATTACTTGATTTGAGCAATTGTGCCGTAAGGGAACCTGAGACACATGAGGTGATAGTTGGGTGGAGGGCATGGATTCTATGGAGGACAGATTTAAGGAAGGAGAAATTGTAAAATGCTTATATGCTGATGGAAATGTGGAGATGCTGGGCAGAGTGGATGATGGGAAGAACAAAGCCTTTGAATAGAGGAGAGGAGGGGACCCGGTACTTAAATGGCAGGGTTGGCCTTAGACTCCAGAACAGTTCTTTCATCATAAAGTAAGGAATGGCAACAAATTAGTAAAAGTGATCATGAGAAACTGCCACAGCTCTCTTCTGGTTGCTTCTACTTTTTCAGTGAAAGTAGAGGTGAGGTCTGTTTTCCCCAGGTCCTGTCGGCCCACCTCTCTGAAACTCTGCCCTTGACATAGAGCCCCAACAATTTACCCTGATAATTGAGTTAGAAGAACCCAAGAACCCTGTGAAAAAGTTCTGCATTTCCAGCAGTGTCACAGCCAGCTCTGGTACTTTGCCCATTAGAAGGATGCCAACTGGAGAAGCAAACATATGAAATGCCCCCACTCTAACTCAGAACCCGGCTGAGCATGTTAAGGCCTTTCAGTCACCTAAACCGTACAACACAGTTCAGAGGAGGGGAGAAGTGGAGGGATAGCCAGGCTTAGCTGGACCCTCTACCCACGTGAGGCTGAAAAAAATCAAGAAAACTACCTTAAAAATGTTTAGCTTCTACCTCTATACTCTTGTCTCTGACCTGCTTGCTCTTGTCTAGTCTTCCCAGGCTGTCCTCATATTTGGTAACTCTGTCCCTGACCAACCTTTTAGAAAAGATGGCACTTCTTCCCTGCCTGCGTGGTTAATCCAGCCTCTCCCTACATCACTTCCTTTTGAATCTTCACCTCCACTGCTGCAGAAAGCCTCAGACATGACAGCACGTCCCAAGCTCCCAGGCACCACATCTGGACCTTTGCTTCTCAGGGAGGAAGTCCTCACGCAAATGAGATAAAAGGTAAAATGGTGTTGAAAAGGAGAAGATAATGTAAGCATAAGGTGTTATTGATTAATCAAAGCCACAGAAGCAGGGCTTTGTGAGAGAGGCTTTGCCATCCACACATCTCTGGCTCTGAAAAACCATGGCTTCTAAAGGAACAAATCCCTTGGGAAAATGAGTAAAAGCACAGATGAATTAGGGTTTAGAGAAGATGAGGAGAAAGAAAGTTGCTTTACCATGGAAGACTTCCTCTACCCCCAACAAACACAGGTTTTGGTTACTATAATTGTAACTGCATTTATTTTAGTTTACAGATGAATGAAGAACAAACTTGAATATCTTTTTTTTCTAGTAAGAATTTTTCAGGAAAACAAAGGGTTATATTAATATAAAAACAAAATGTATAATTATACATAAATATTTTTATTTGATAAATTTTTGGTAAAACTTTCTTCAACTGAACATTTGTTGAGAGGTGTTTGGGTCTCATATTTTAATCAAGGTATCTAAGTAAAGGTAATTCTACCTAAATAGGAGCCAGGGTAGAATTTGTAACTGAATGAACGGGCTGAGTTTTTAAACAGGCCATATAGCAACAGCCATGACTCCAAATGATTTTGGAACTACTTTTAGAGATTAAAAAAAAGTTTTTTTTACAAATAGAGTGACCAAACTCCCCAGTTTGCCCATGACTGATGGGGTCCCCAAAACATGGGAATTTTGGTTTTTAAAAACAGGACACCCTTGGGCAAACCTTCCTGATCTATCTGGAATTGAGGGAAACTTTCAGCCCTAAAACTGGGAAATTTCCAGGCAAACTAGGTCAAGTTGGTCACCCTATTTTCAAATAATACAAGAACCACCAGCTCATTGCTTTATAGTCATAACAACATTACGGAGTTTGATCCCTTCCTTATTTTTAAGGCTTGGCCCTAATGCCTTTTGGCTGTTTCAAAGGATCAAATTTATCTTCCCCGAAACAAATATCTGGCATCACTTAGAATAGTTTGAGTTTGGGAGGCAGTTAAAAATTATTTCCCTCCCTCCCTCCCTCCCTTCCTTTCCATTCTTTCCTTTTCACATCTGTGTCCCTGTATGTAGTACTAGTGGAGGACACCTCAGGGAAAGGGGGCTTCTTACAGACACTGGTCAGTAAATCAGCCAAGAGACACTAGAATCAGTATCTTTTAAAAGGTCATTTTGTCCCATCTCCCATCCAGTTTTTGGAATCCATCGAATCACAACTGTAGCTCAGTACATTTTCCCTTCCCCTTACTTTTGGCTGCTTTACACATTTCATGGTAATCACTAATTCATCACATGGAACTGAATAAGAACCATTTAATATGATTATCTTCTCCATTAAAGCTGTCATCATAATTAGAGTTGCAGTGAACTGTTTGCCAGGAATTATAACTTCTGCCAAGAAAAACTTGGGTGTCATTTTAGAAAAATTCTTAGGTGGAGGAGGAGGAGATCAGGACCATCTGTGTGGGGATCCAAAGCTGAATAATGATAAGTACAGCCCCTTTCCCCTGCTATCTGTCAAACTCTGGCCAACCATCCAACTGGACCTTGCCAAGTACTTTCGAATGAACCAGGTTTCAAGGTAGTCCAAGGAGCACACACTCTCAGACTAAGAACGCCTTTGGAGAAATCATCCTTTAAGGGAGAGAAAAAGGCAGCAGCAAATAAAAATTAGGCCTCCATGCATAAGGCTTCCGAAAAGTTCTTCCAAATGGTTTTGTTTGCCACCCTACTGTTGCCAGGGCAACCACCTAAGGCAGGCCAGAAGTAGAAGGAGACATGAGGCTAGAATGGGACCACCCACTGCAATTCTCATTTTATCCTGATGGCAAGAACCTTTACACCGACTCAAAGTGTTTTCAGGCCTCTTGCTGTGAATCACTGGAATAACATTTTGCCCTGATGGAAGTGTGTCACAGGCTGCTGCTCCCGCATCCCCCCATACTGAGGTGTTCTAAATGGAACCAAACACCCCAGAGGAGTTTTCTCTGCACAATTAGCACAGCTTTGTCACACATTTTTAGATTACATACTGTAAATTATAGATAAAAAACCATTATGCTAATTTCCGCCTACAAGTCTTTTAGTTATTTTTAGGAAACGGTGTCTTTGGAATGTAGCTTCTCAGGTAAGTGTTTAAAATGAGGAGAAAAATAAAACCGAAGCAAAAGGATGCTCAAGACTCAGACTACACAGCCTGACTTGGTAGTGAGCATAACTGGCGTCCAGCTCAGAGTTTAGCAGCAGATAGAGGAGGAAGCCTCGGTCTGGGATCATCAGACTTGGCCATGCATTCTGGTTCTGGGACTTTTTAGATATGTGACTTTGAGGGAATTTGTTTCACTTGCCTAAGCTTTAGTTTCCTCATCTGGGAAATGAGAGTGTCCAATGTGATTGCTAAGGGGCCTCCCACTTCTTGTACTCTATGACACTCGGTTCTAAAATAAGTAGAATGGGGAACTGGCTGTAGTTCAATTGGTAGGGCTCCGGTTTACCACATGGGAGGCCCTGGGTTCGGTTCCTGGGGCCTCCTCAAGCGGGCAGACCGCCTCGAGAGGGCAGGCCGCCACTGGCAGGGCAGGCCGCCGCCAGCAGGGCAAGCCGCCGCCAGCAGGCAGGCCGTCGCGCGGTGAGCTGACTCGGCGGGTCGCCACAGTGGGGGGAGACAAGCAGACACAGAAGAACGCAAAAATGAACAGAGCAAGAACAAGCAGAAAGAGGGGGATATATAATTTTAAAAATTAATAAATAAAAAATCTTAAATTTCTATAAAAAATAAAATAAAATCAGTAGAATGCTCTCAAAGCACTTTGAGCAGGTTCTTTATTTTAAAAGAACAAATAAACTCGACCTCTGAGCATTAAGTAATTCGGTCTCACTAAAACTCTTCAACCTATATTCTTTCTGATCTCTTTCTGCACTGGGGTGGTTGCTGTTTTCACCTGTGCCCCTTATCCACCCTGGTCCTGTAAGGACCGCAGCTCAGGCTCCCTTACCCTCTGGCTTCCAGTTGGGTTCAACAAACAGCCAGAAGATTGAAGGGAGGGCACAGGGCGAGGCTACTCTCTCCCTGCCCCTGCCTGTGAGGTTGCCATGGGCTGGCCGCGTTCTTCGAGCAAAGCTCCTAGCTCCTGTAAGGCATCCTCCCGACAAATCTCTCTGTCCTCAGGTTTCCATTATGGCTCCCTCCTCTTGCTGCATCAGGCCTAGGGGCAATGTATCACCCCTGTGGTTCTGTAGATCCTGTTCATATTTTTAAAATAGTCTCTATTCAAGTCTTCCTAAATTATCCAGTTTAAATGAGCCATCTGTTTCCTGCCAGTACCCAGACTGATATACTCAGTTTCTTGAGATACAAGCGTGACAAGACTGGAAAGGCCATGGCAATTATTATTGAGTTATATAAATTTACTTTGCATACATGCTTTTTTCCTCTCTCAAATGGGACTCTGAGAAAAGATGAGAATCTTGATGTACTGTTGCTTGGTCACATAGTACTTGATCTCTATCCATGCTTGTAGTACAGAAGATTCAAAAATAAATAACAGAAACCATTCTGTAATTTAAGCAGAAAGGGACTAGCCACAGGAATCAGAGGCTCACAGAAGGGCTGGAGGAGAGGGCACTGGTCTATGCCACCAGGAGCAGCTCCTAGGACACCACCGCAGAGCTGCCCTGCCTAGAGAGCTCTCTTCTGTAAGAATCAGGAAGCCACTCTGCCAGCTGCCAACGCCAGGATCATACCACCTTAGCCACATTCAGAAATCAGGAAGCTGTAGCTTCAAACGTTGACCCCACAGCTATGCTGTACTTGCTATAATTTATACCAAGAAAATGAAAGCCTTGGTGCTGCCTCACTTCCTACTTAACCCTGTTCTAAATTCAGTTTTCACACAAATGCTTATAATTGGGGAAGCCTAGTTGCAAGTGAATCTGGGAAATGTCACTATTAGTGTTCTAGTCACTGCAGTAAGGGAAGGCACATTCAAAGGAGGTTGGGATAAATTCTGCATAAGCCAATCTTTATGTGCCACAAGATTATTTTTGAAAGTGTATTTAAAATGGCATACTGAAAACATGAACATTTGAGATAAAAATAAAACACAACAGAACTCAAATCCTTCCTCTAGAATTTACCAGCTGAGTGACCATGGGCAGGGTGCACTTAATATCATGGAGCCTTTTTTTCGTCTGTACAGTAAGAATACTAAAGCTTATCTCACAAAGTTGTTATTCATTCATTCATCCACCCATCTATATATCAATTTTTGCTGATTGTTAAAATAGTATCAGAATTTTTGGTTGAAAGTGACAGAAACCTAATTGGTTGATTAACAGAAAAGAAGTTTGTTATAAGGATATGTGGTAGGTCACAGAATTGTCAGCAGGACTAGAGATCCAGGCTGAAAGCTGAACTTCCACAATGCCATTTCTACTAGTCTGATGAGGAAACTCTTGCTGTCACCACCACCATCACCTCCTAGTAGTCGGTGTTGCATTTTGCACTGCCAGCAGGAACTTCACTCTACTGACGTTGGTGCCGCTAACAGTTGATCTGTTACCAGAACCTCAACAGCGCCACCTCTGAAAGCCAACTGGTAGTGCTGCCACTCTCACTGGCAGAAAATGAATTCTGCATGGCATATTTTTCTCCCATAGCTCTCTTCTCAAAGGGAGTCTCATAGGGGTGTCTAATTGGTGAGGCCAGGGTGACATAACTGCCCGGTGCAAGAAGGGCGAGGGCAGCACGATTTCTGTCTTCTAACTTGGGGTGGCAGGAAATTCCCTAACTAAAGGAAGAGTGTTCACAGGGTGCTAGGTTCCAGACAAGTGCCCACTACACCTGCTAAGCAAATGGGACATTTATTGGCTCTCTCTGTCTTTCTCTCTCACTCTCTCTCTTGCTTGCTTACTTACCTTTGGTCTCTCTCATGCTCTGCTTTTTTCTGCCCAAGTCTCATTCTCAGTCTCTCCTTTTATAGAACTGCATTTTATCTGCCAAGCAGTCCTTTTGTAAAGAGTGTTTCTCTCCTAATAATTCCAGAAAAAAATATGTGACTGACTGTTGATCTGACTTGGATCACATGAGCTTTCCTAGATCAATCATTGAGTTAGGTGGCTGGAATAAATTAACACACCAGTCTGGGTTATATGCCAACCTGTCAATCTAGAGAGGTGTAGGTGCAGCCCTTCTAGAGTTATTTTTCTCAAGAATGGGGGAAGAGAAAGGTCATACAGAGGAGAACTGGGGTGCTGGGTGTACAGAAACAATCCACTATTATCTTTTTGACTGTTCAATATCCACACACACTCTTCTCATGCATACAGTCTCAAAAGTGCACCCACACACAATAGTGGAACTTCCACATGCACCCAAACACTCTCTCCCTCCCCGGGCCTAGGCCAGTTACTGTATACAGCTCTGGGGCCTCTTGGCAATGTGTGTTGCTCTCAGATAGGTCCAGAGCAGTTCCTTGTGAATTGGCAACTTATAGCTAAATGATGAATCTGACAACCTGCAAAAGAACTACAATGGTAGATCAGCATAGCTTAATTAAGGGGAAAAAACCCATGTGGCAAAGGCAAGAGGGAGAAACATCTTAGAATGATTACTGATCCACAGCATTTATCATGTCTTGCTATCATGCTTCCCAGGAATAGAAAGTATTACTTGTCCCATTGATGGAGTTAATTCCTTGGTCAGCCAAAGTAGCGAATCGGTTCTTTCCTCCAGGAGTAGCTGTAAGGTTTGGTATCCACTGTAGTCACAGATGAGAACAGTGGGTCGGATTCACTTCTGGGGTCTAATTTTGGAGCCTATTTTCTATTGAAAAGAGCTCAGGGATATGACAGTTTGAAGCTTTTGGTGGACCCCAGAAAAGATCTTGTTCTTGGAGCTAATGTATTCCTGTGGGTGTGGGACCCTTTGATTGGATTGGATTCATTTGGGGGGACTTTGACTGGATTGCTTCAGTGAGGTGTGATCCAGGGTGGATCCTCTTGCTGGAGTCATTTATAAATGGAGGACTGAAAGGAGAGACACACAGTGAAAAACAGCAGAGACAGAGAATCTCAGAGAAGCTGAGAGAGAAGTCCTGGAGGCCAGAGGCTAGAATCAGTGAAGCACAGAGGCACAGAAAGAGGCCTCTGAGAGGATGAGAGAGAGACCTGGAGGGGAGAGGAGAGACAAGTCATGTGTCATCACCCACAGATGAGTTTGGGAAGAAGTAAGCCTGAGAGGAAGGCAGAGCCACCATTGTGCCTTACTACATGGCAGGAGTCCAGGATTGCCACCTGCCGACCTTCAGTGAGACAGTATCTCGGCTGATGCCTTGATTTGGACATTTTCACCACCCCAGAACTGTTAGCTTTTAACTTAATAAATTCCCATTATAAAAGCCAACCCATTTCTGGTATATCGCATTGGCAGCCTTTAGCAAACTAAAACAAGGGGTCTGGACATTGTCTTAGTTTGGTCAATGTTTTTCTAGGGATATAGTGTCTTTAGAAACCTAGTAGGCTCTCCATCCACATCCCACATTAAAATGTCCTATCTCTTAGCAACGGCCTTAGAGCTTTGCTTTTTGCTACAGCCATCATTCATAAGACCTTTATTTTGTACATTTTATGGGAGCAATGGCAAACAATAGCTTGAGCCAGAAGAGACAACCAATCTGGACTCCCCCTCTTTCCATGTATTTCAGTGGTTGGACCCTCAAGTGGGGGGAGGAGGATGTGACACCTTTATCAGACAAGGAAGCCCCAGAAGGAGGTGCTTGATAGGGATTTTCCCAGGTCTCCCCTTCGGTTTCCAGCATCCTTGACTATGCTCCCACTAACTTAGTCTCAGGGGAGATAATTCAGCTTTTCCAAATGAGCAAAGCTCAAGATTGTTTGCCAAGTGTCTTTGATCACAGGCCACAAGGAGTAAAGGCTTGCTTCCCTTAGCAGGTTCTATTCTCTTTGCTTTCAAATGAGGCATTTTAAGTAATTTATTTCAGGCTGAAAAAAGTAGCCAACCTGATCTTACTTTCTGACATTTTTCTCCTGACTCTCCCAAATCTCCTTCCTGGGTAGACACATTGCCCAAATCTCAGGATACAACATGCTTACGAAGATAGCCATCTTCACAGCCCCAGGGAAGGGGAATTCCACACTCTCTCCTGCTCCACCAGGATCCCGACAGCTTCACATCGACATTCCAACGGTCAGTTTTAACAACTACTTCCAGGAACTAATTTCTATTTTAGTCTATTCCTATTCTTCACAAGCAACAGAAACTCGCTCTAGTTATCTTATGCAAACAAGGAATGTGCTCAAGGATGTGGCTTAGCACGAAGAATCAAAAGAAAAGCTGAACACTAAGTATCCAGATAGCAGGAAACGTCAGTCTTTTTGTGGCACTGTTATCAGGGTACGTGATCTCAACCATTTTCTATCCCTATGTGAAACTTAATTTTGGGAGACAGTCTGATTGTCATTTTTGGGTCATGCTTCTAATCTTATTCAGGGGAGGACAGGGTATTTTGAATGATTGTCTCACCAAGACTGGCAGGTGGATTGTCTCAAGGTGTTCTTACCAAAAAAAGACAGAGTGAATGCCAGGCAGGCAAAACCTAAAGATGTTCACTTTTTGTTCATTATGTGCTAAGCACTGTGCTAGTTTCTCTGGATCCAAAGATAAATGATAATGGAGAACATTCATTAATCATTTGCTAGGTGTTCAGGTACTTGCAGTGTTTTATTTCAGATATTATTCACAAAAAATTCTGTATACTTACCTGGCAGGGGAGATACCATGATCATGAAGGTGGTTTTCCCAGCATGAGGCTTATCCATTGCACTCCAGATACCCTGATCCCTGTGATTTCTCCAAATGTGGGAAACTAGACTGCATAATTTGTGGTAGTAGGGGACTGTGTTCACCTTCTCCCCTATAAAAAAAATTTTGTAATGTAGGTACTCATGTCTTAGGTGGTGTTCCTCCTTGGAAGTGGAGCTTGGGATGGGATTCTTATGCAGGAGATTTATTGAGAGAGTTTCTCCTGTTTTTTCCAAAATTGACTACAGCATTATTTATGGTCCCAGGTACTCTTCTAGAAAGTTTCCATTTCCCCATTAGGAGTTGGAGGTGGGACTTGGAGAAAAGGGAACCTTTGTTATGTGGTGGCAGAAAGTTTAGCAGCACTGTGATAGAGTTTGTCTAAAGGGAAAGGAGAAAATACACTTAATGAGCTGGATGATCTAGAATGTTGATGGTGCCACCTGGATTCTTCTTGCTTATAATAAAATGTGAGAGGAAAGAAATAAACTAATGAAAGGACTGCTAAATATAAAAAGTCCAGGATTTTCTGGATTTGGAAGTAAAACTATTTATCATTTCCAGGCTTCCAAAGATTGTCAATTGCAGTAAGCTTCCCAGCAAAGATCAAATCCAGGAAAGAACTATTTGATATATTGTTATGACTTCAGAAAATGGTAAAGCGGTTCCTCAGAGAACAATTCAATCAGATAAAAGGTCCTAGAGGATCCTAGGTGATCTTAAGGACATTTCTCACAGATCATGTCTATTTAAAAAAGGAAGCAGATGTAGCCCAAGTGGTTGAGCACCTGCTTCCCATGTATAAGGTCCTAGGTTTGATCCCTGGTACCTCCTAAAAAAAAAAAAAAAAAAAGAATCTTAAAAGTGTTGTCCCTTAGTAGCCTAATAGGAAGATGAAGATAGGGAAGGATTTATCTGGAAGAGGCCTTTGGATATGGTTTTTGTTTAATGGTGTGGATTATAAATTGATTCATAAGAAACTGACCAAGGTTTTGAAAGACTTATGTGAGCTTGGACTTAGATAGAAATAACACAAAACGAAAAAAGATCTTTGGACTCCTGTTTCTATGGGCAGAAATAAACTGCAAAATTTATTCAGCTACAAAAGTTGGCTATCTTTTATGGAAAAGAAGGATAATTTGGAGCACAAAACCAAGATGCCAGAGGGTAGAGCCAAGAGTCATGGTGAATCATTCCCAGGCAGTAGGATTGATCCCCTAATCAAGGAACTGGCAACATGTGCCCAGCTGAATTTCAGAATTGCTATGGACTAGCAGCTCCTGTGTGCTTCTGTTTTTCCCCTTTTTGAATGGAAGTGTTAATAGCAGTTATTTAATGCTTGTCCCATCACTTTATGTTGGGAATGTATTAAAGAGATATTTTGTCTCTTTAGTTCATAGATCTACAGATCAAAAAGAACTGTCTTAGGGAGATAAATTTGAGCATCCACACCTGAGTAAACTCATCTGGACCTAGAACTAATCTAAGTGACAAGATTACGTCTTTCCCCTAAGCACCCACATAGTGCCTAACACATAGAAGGTGCTCAGAAAATATTGATAAGTGATTGCATAAAAAAGAACATATTATCTATAATACTGGAGAGTAGACCTTCTGGTTGGTTAAAACAATTATGGTCTGGCATTAGATAGACATATAGACCAATGGAATCGAACTGAAAGACCAGATATAAACCCTCACATTTATGGGCAATTTCTTTTTGACAAGGCTTCCAAGATGATTCCATGAGGAAACAATAGTCCTTTCAACAAATGATATTGCGACAACTGGATATTCACATGCAAAAGAATGAAGTTGGGGGCCCGGCTAGATAGCTCAGTGGATAAAGAGCTCGCTGGGAAACCACATGGGAGGCCCTGGGTTCGGTTCCC
>PVKH010011811.1:0-17586 GCA_004027955.1 Chaetophractus vellerosus | reverse complement strand
TTTTCATCAATGGCTGGAATCATATATAAAATTCTATTTTCAAAAAGCATTACTTCCCTCTTAGCCGAAGTCAGGATTTTATAAATCTTTTTAATTAAATGTTAGGCATTATAATAGATGTAAATAACTGTCAGTTCTCAAAGAAAAGTAAGACAAGCTCTTTAAAATATATATCCAGTTGTGAAATGATGGTTTAAAATGTAAAGGTTACTGGTACACTAGACAGACAGACATTTGGTTTAATTTTAATTTGTTAAAGAAAAGAAACTTTAAAGAAACATTTTTCTCTTTATATTTAATGAAATATAAGAAATTACTGTGTAATATCAATATTTTTTTTCTTCTCAATTTTTCATTTTGACTTACAGCTTGGCAGACACTCGCATTTCTTGTTTGAGTTATGCCTCCCACAAAAACCACACAGGTCAGGAAAATATGAAAGCACAAGTTCACAAGCATGTGCCAACTCTTAAGGCTGATTCTAATCAAACTGTTAAAAAGGAAAATAAGGCAAGATGTTAACATTCAGTCTAGTACATTTGAAGCATGACGTTAACAATGTTCCTTGACAAACAATTACAACTGCATAGAAGGCCAAATTAAAATGCTTTATATTTATACATTTTATTTTAAAATATATGTACTATCAGACACCTACACATAGGATTTGAGAAATGATCTGACTCAATACTGTTTCTTACCATTTAGCCTTACATAATGAAAAAGAAAAGCTGTTTATGGAACTACGACAACCACTAAAACTAAACAAATTATGAGTAATAAAAAAAATGTGGACTTTTGTTAGTTGCAATGTCTCATGATTACTGGAGCACTTGCTCGGCTTCCATAGAGAGATGTGCAATAAGCCAATAGATGGTTTTCCTAACTATGTAGGTTACCATAGTCTAAATGCCCAATGCATTTCTTTCTGGCCTTTTATAATGAAATGGTGAAGTCTTTTTTTCTTTTCCCCCAGTCAAAATAACCTTTTGTTTCTTAACTAAATGTCAAAAAAATAACTGTCACAGATATCCAGCTTAAATAGGAAAATACATTCTATCAAAGCCTTTTGTAAAGTGAATTTTTGCTTAGCAAATCCTTTCAGTTCATAATTTCTTACCATAAAGTAAGTTTTGTAGCTTTGTCTCCAATTAACAACAATCAAATCCCACATTTAAATGCCACAGGCTTTCTTTGAAATGTCATCTATAAAATGAAGACCATCACAACAGGCAGAGTCATAAAGTAAAAATAATAATACAGACTGAGATCTGAGACTTGGGCTTCAACTTACCTTTACCGGTAACGAACCTCCAAATTAACTCATGCCATTACTCCTGTGCCGTATACCCCCCAGTCTCCAACACATACCCCTCCCATATTCTTTTCCAGATACTGACTTCAACTGGTAAGAACTCAATAGTCATCATCTGTATAGCAAAATGGTATTCGCTGTTAGAACGTCAGGCCTGGAAAACCATGAATGCATATATTCAAGTATGCAAGCTGGAGCAAGAAGGCCTAAATCCCACAAACGCAGAAAACTGCCTGGATGCCTTCAATCATAAATGGATTGTCTTATGTATTAATTATTTATATTTTGAACTGCATGAAATGAATAAGGCTCGTATATATTCTAACATAATCCTCCTTACTCTTGAAGTAGTGTCTTGTATGAAACTCAGTTTCACGCTAACTAAATGTGAGATGAACTCCTCCAATTCGAAGTTCACAAATCTGTACTTGTCTAATTTTATTCCTTACCTGTGATGATATATGTAACTGACAATGACTGCCAAGAGACACAGAAGAAGAATTACAGCAGTAGTATAAACAACAGGATGCAAGAGAACGGCTGCCTGGGTATACAGTTCAGATCCCGTCAAATCCTGAGGGAAAAGAGAAAGCATTATTTTAGCAGCACTTTTCTGGATGTGAACTATTGAGATTTTCTCAACTGACTAAAATTCCAACTTATCCAAGGACTAATGCTAGCTCCCTCACATAAATACTTTGTCTTCCTAATTTGCACTGTGTTTACTACTTACGGCATATGCTTGGTCTACACTTAATAATCCGCTATGAGTTGGAATGCTGAAAGTGCCATGAGAACAGCAGCCCCATGTGTGAGTGACTTAGAAAGGGCAACCACAGACTTCATCCTTTTTTTTTTTGTTACATATCCCCCCTTCTGCTTGTTCTTGCTGTGTTCATTTTTTTTTTTTTTTTTGGCGTTCTTCTGTGTCTGCTTTGTCTCTCCCCATTGCGGTGGCCTGCCAAGTCAGCTCATTGCGCAGGCGGCTTGCCCTGCTCTGCTCATGGGTGGCTCTGCTCTGTTCGCGGGTGACTTGCCCTGCCCGTGGTGGCTTTGCCCTGCCCTTGGTGGCTTTTTGCCCTGCCCACGGCGGCTCTGCGCCGCCCACGGTGACTTGCCCTCTCAAGGTGGTCTGCCTGCTCGGAGAGGCCCCGGGAACTGAACCCGGGGCCTCCCATGTGGTGAACCGGCGCCCTATCCACTGGGCTACAGCGGCCCCCTCATCCTTTTTTAATACCCTTTCATCCTTGCAGCTTTGCATGCTCACTAGGCATTAAGGCAGACCAGAGAGCAGTATCTCCCATCAGAACCTAGAAAGTTCTCTAAACACCAGTGGTTGAGTTCAGTTCCAAGTCAAAGAAATATAAATGGACCAAATGCTGTGCAAAGCTCCAGGGACCTACTGGTAAGAGGTGGTTCCTGCCCTTGAAAGGCTGAAAGCCAAGGGAAAGATGAATGTATGATTGTATCATAACAATGTCTGATAAAGGTAAGTACCATGTGGTTATGGGGCAAAGAGGAAGAGACCATTAACAGTTCTTGAATCAATAATAACCATTAACAGAAAACCATTTACATAGCATTTACTATAACCCAGGTTCCATATCAAGCACTTTACACAGAGTAACCCTAGGTAAGAGGTAGGGGTATTCTTAGGCCCATTTTATAGCTTGAGATACTGAGGCACAAAGTACATTGAGGATTAGATCCAAAGCAGTATGGCCGCAGAGTTTGAGCTCCAAAACAGTGCAGATGCTGTCTCACTAAATGAAGCAAATGGATATCTTAATGCTACCTTCCTTATAAAGGGCCAGCGTGGATTGGGAAGAATCTCCACTCTGTTCACAGTTGCCATGCTGGATCCCCTCTTTGGGAGAAGCTAGACTGTGGGAGTCAAAGCTGTAGACTCATCCGAATTTACTCAATTCTCTTTCTAAACTAAATCTTAAAACTAAGAAAGACAGCTGCCCTTGGAACGGAGTTCACAGTGGGTGTATCTCTAAGCAGGAAGTTCTTGAGCAATACCTGAAAAAAGGAAAGCTGGCTAAAAACAGGAAAGGGACAGGCAAGTGAAATGGAAATGGGAGACAGCCTCACTGGAGTAGGGGGGGAATGGCAAATTTCCCCACAGGAGAATCAAAAGTTGACAAATAACAATTATTGATCTGAAGAGACCCTATCAGAACACTTTAACAAACCCTACACCTTAACAAGCGATGAACACAGGTCCCCGGAGCCTGACAAAACTCACAATTTGTTAATGGGCACCTCGGATGGAGGTACAATGTGGGAAACTGAATTCCAGACTGAAAGCTCCTCCCCATTATGATGAGTCTCAAACTTGGAACTGGTCCATTTATTTGACAAATATGAACTGGTGGTCCACCATGGCCAGGCGCTGTGGTAAGCACTGCATGTACAGGAAGAGGCGGACACAGACCCAGCCCTCGAACAGCCTACACTCTGTAAACTACGTACACAAAAAGGAAAATGCTAGAGAAAAGCCTGTCACCACCAGTTCTGAACAAACTGCCTTTGTGAGATACTTACAATATCTAGTCTGCTGTACATGGCCTCCAGATATTTGTATTCCGTTGAAAGCACAGAACATTACCAGGAAAATTCAAAGAATGCTGGGGCAATGTAAACAGTTAGACACTAGTAAGAGCAGATGTGTTTCTCCTCAATTTCTATGAAAAGCTACTATTCCAGGAGAGAATTAATAAATGAGGATGAACTTTCAGTATCTAGGATTTAGTCTTCTAGATTTCTTTTGTGCGTTACCTGCTTTAGATTCCTCTAGGAAATGTTTAATCATATGTCACCATTTCTACTAGCTACATGATTGGGGCAATTACATCACTATAAAATGGAGACACCACCAATCATCTTGCAGGGTGTGGATAAGGGCAGAAAGAAAGCATGTAAAAGTGCCTAGCACTTTCCTTGGCAGAGAGGAACAAAACATGGGTACGTGGATATTACCTAATAAAATACCAGATAATGTGCCAATTCAGTTCTCAAAATGTACTGTATAATACAAACATTATATATAAGATATATAAAGCTTAAAAGAAATCAGAGTTTTCCAAAAGTTAAATGAATGTGGCATAGTATGAGAAAGAAACTGGATGTTGAACACAGAAGGCAAGAAATTAATTCAAAGGGATGGCTGGAGAAAAGCATAAGTACTATTCCTATTGGTCACGGTAACCCTGCCTCAACCAGGGGCATTTTTGGCTGTCACAATGAACTGACCTGCCCCAATGCTAAGAGAACCCCTGATGAGAAACACTGAATTTGGCAAAGCTGTCCTTCAAAAATGAAGGGAAATTCAAAGTCTTTACAGACAAGTAAAAACTGCTAGAGTATGCTACCAAAAGGCCAGAATTACAAGAGATACCAAAGGGAGTGCTTCAGTCTGAAAGGAAAAAACAAGGGTGAGAGTCTTGGAGAAGAGTGAAGAAATGAAGAATACTAGAAAGGGTAAAAAAATAGACTATATTATGATGCAACAACCAAAAGACAAAAGTCAAACTGGATGAAGTAATACCTTTACAGTTATAACATGGAATGTTAATGGCTTCAACTCCCCAATCAGAGGACACAGACTGACAGAATGGATTAAAAAATATGAGCCATCTATATGTTGTCTATAAGAGACTCACCTCAGATGTAAGGATGCAACCAGGTAAAAAGTGAAAAGTTGGAAAAAGGCATTCCATGCAAATAGTAACCACAAAAGAGCTGGATTAGCAATACTAATATTGGACAAAATAGATTTCAAATGCAAAACTGTTATAAGGGATGAAGAAGGCCATTATATATTAATAAAAGGGGCAATTCACCAAGAAGAAATAACTATTCTAAATATTTATGCACCTAACCTCAGTACCCCAAGATACATTAAGCACACACTGACAAAGTTGAAGGGAGAAACAGATGTCTCTACAATAATAGTTGGAGACTTCAATACGCCACTCTCAGTGCTGGACAGAACATCTGGACAGAGAATAAAGAAACAGAGAACTTGAATAATATGATAAATGAACTAAACCTAACAGACATCTGTAGAGCACTGCACCCCAAAAAAGCAGGATATACTTTCTTTTCAAGTGCTCATGGATCCTTCTCCAAGATAGACCATGTGTAGGGTCACAAGACAAGTCTCAATAAATTTAAAAAGATTGAAATTATACAAAACGCTTTCTCTCATCATAACGACATGAAGCTAGAAATCAATAATGGTTAGAAAAAGAAAAGTCATAAATATACGGAGGTTAAATAACACACTCTTAAACAATCAGTGGGTCAAAGAAGAAACTGCAAGAGAATTCAGCAAATATCTTGAGACGAATGAAAATTAGAACACAACATATCAAAACCCATGGGACACCACAAAGGCAGTGCTGAGAAAGAAATTCACAGCCCTCAATGCTTACATTAAAAAAGAAGAAAGAGCCCAAATGATTATCTAACTGTGCACCTGGAAGAACTAGAAAAAGAACAGCAAACTAATCCCAAGCCAAGCCAAAGAAAGAAACAGTAAAGAGCAGAGCAGATATAAATGAAATTGAGAACAAAAAACAATAGAGAGCATCAAAAAACCAAAAGTTGGTTCTTTGGGAAGATCAACAAAATCCACAAACCCTTAGCTAGGCTGACCAAGAAAAAAAGAGAGAAGACACAAATAAATAAAATCAGAAATGAGCGGGGGTACATTACCAATACGAGAGGTCATAAGAGGATACTATGAACAACTGTATGCCAAAAAACTAGAAAATGTAGACGAGCTAGACAAATTCCTGGAAACACGTGGACCACCTACACTGACTTTAGAAGAAACAGAAGACCTCAACAAAGCAATCACAAGTAAAGAGATTGAAGCAGTCATCAAAAGCCCCCCAAAGATGAAAAGCCCGGGACCAGATGGCTTCACAGGTGAATTCTACCAATCATTCAAAGATGAATTAATACTGATCTTGCTCAAGCTCTTCCAAAAAATTGAACAGGAAAGAATGCTACCAAACTCATTCTATGAAGCCAACATCACCCTAATACCAAAACCAGATAAAGATACTATGAAAAAAGAAAATTACAGACCAATATCTGTAATGAATATAGACGTAAAAATCCTCAACAAAATACTTGCAAACAGGATCCAAAAGCACATTAAAAGAATTAAACACCACAATCAAGTGGGTGCTATCCCAGGTATGCAAGGGTGGTTCAACACAAGAAAATTAATTAGTGTAATAAACCACATTGATAAATTGTAGAAGAAAAATCACGTGATCCTCTCGATTGATGCAGAAAAGGTATTTGACAAAATACAGCATCCTTTCTTGATAAAAACACCCCAAATTATAGGAATAGAAGGAAACTGTCTCAATATGGTAAAGTGCATATATGAAAAATCTAGAGCGAGCATAGTACTCAATGGTGAAAAGACTGAAAGCTTTCCCACTGAGATCAGGAACAAGACAAGGATGCCCACTGTCACCAGTATGATTCAATATTGTGCTAGAAGTTCTATCTAGAGCTATTAGGCTAGACAAAGAAATAAAAGGCACCCAAATAGGAAAGGAAGAAGTAAAACTTCCACTATTCACTGATGACATGATCCTATATCTTGAACCTCCTGAAAAATTCACAACAAAGCTACTAGAATTAATAGACGAGTTCAGCAAAGTAGCAGGATACAATGTTAATATGCAAAAAGCAATAGCATTTCTATACATTACTGATGTGCAATCTGAGGAAGAAATCAGAACAAAAATTCCATTTATAATAGCGACTAAAACAATCAAACATTCAGGAATAAACTTAACCAAGGACATAAAGGACCTGCATTCAGAAAACTTTAAACCATTGCTAAAAGAAACTGAAGAAGACTTAAATAAATGGAAGGACATTCCATGCTCATAGATTGAAAGGCTAAATATTCTTAAGATGTCAATTCTACCCAGACTGATTTACAGATTCAATGCAATCCCAATAAAAACCCAACAGTATCTTTTCCAGGCATCAAAAAGCCAATAATCAAACTTATTTGGAAGGATAAGGGACCCCGAAGAGCAAAAAATGTCTTAAAAAAAGAACTAAGTTGGAGGACTCTCATTTCCTGACTTTAAAGCATATTACTTAGCTACAGTGGTAAAAAACAGCATGGTACTGGCCTAACGACAGACAAACTGACCAATGGAATCAAATCATGAACTCAAAAATTGACCCTCACCATCTACAGTCAAGTGATTTCTGACAAGGCTGTTAAGCCCACCCAGCTGGGCCAAAACAGTCTATTCAACAAATGGTGCTGGGAGAACTGGATAGCCATATCCAAAAGAAAGAAAGAGGACCCCTATCTCATACCTTGTACAAAAATTTATTCAAAATTAAAATTAAAAAGTCAGAAAACTGTAAATGTTAGGAGAGGATGTGGAGGGAGAGGAATGGTTATTCATTGTTGGTGGGAATGTAGAATGGTACACCACTGTGGAGGACTGTTTGGCAGTTCCTAAGGAAGTTGAATATAGGCTTGCCATGGGACCCGGCAATACCATTGCTAGGTATATATCCAGAAGAACTGAGAGCAGTGACACAAACAGACATCAGCATACTGATGTTTATAACAGCATTATTCACGATACACAAAAGTTGGAAACAACCTAGGTCTCCATCAACTGACAAATGGATAAACAAATTGTGATGTATACACCCGATGGAATATTACGTAGCTGTAAGAAGAAATGAAGTCGAAAAGCATATAACAACATGGATGAACCTCGAGGACATTATGTTGAGTGAAGCAAGCCAGACACAAAAGGGCAAGTACTGATTGACTGAGCTATTATGAACTAAATATATTAGGTGAAATATAAATATATTATTTGAAATACGAATATGGGTAGAATTGCCTTTATGACACCATTTTTCGTTGAAGCTGAACAAATGTAAATTAATACTAAACAACGTTAATATCAGACAGAAAGAAAAACATTAAATGAAGGAGACTAGATACAGAATACTACATATTTTATGATTCCACTTATTTAAAATGTAAATATAAATCAATTTATAAAGATGAAAGGAGATTAGCTGTTATGTAAGTATGAGGAAGGAATGCTAAGGGGTTTGGAATCTTTCTTTTTGGAGTAATGAAATTGTTCTAAAATATTTAAGTTGATGAATATACAACATTGTGACCATACTAAAAGCCAATGATTATACATTTTGGATACAA
Organism: Chaetophractus vellerosus; assembly: GCA_004027955.1. Lineage (NCBI taxonomy): Eukaryota > Metazoa > Chordata > Mammalia > Cingulata > Chlamyphoridae > Chaetophractus > Chaetophractus vellerosus. The sequence continues at coordinate 9,028 of PVKH010011811.1, read as the reverse complement.
TAGCCCGAAACAGTACCTATGTACAGTGGGGGAAACAGAGAGAGATTGAGAGGTGAGGAATTTTCTTGCTTTTTTTTATTATTATTATTGAAATAATGAAAATGCTCTAATAATGATTGAAGTGATGAATGCACAATTATGTGATTATATCAAATATACTGATTGTACACCTTGGGTGATTTGTATGCTTTATTAATATATATCAATAAAATTGATTTAAAAAAATGAAGAACCTCTGTTTATAAAAAAGACAACATTAAGAAAAAATAGGAAAAAGGTACAGACTGGAAGAAGATATTTGCAACACATATTCAACAAAGGGTACATATTCAGAATTCAAATCAAGAGTTCCTATAAATCAATGAAACAATTCAATTAAAAAGAGACAAGATCTGAACAGGAACCTTACAATAGAGGAAACACAAATTGCCAACAAACAAATGAAGAGGTGCTCAATGTCATCTAATGGAATATCACCAACAGAGGGCTAAAGGTAAAGGTCGTAACACCAAGCATTAGCAAAGATGTGAAAGAACTGAGTCTCTTATTACTGGGACTATAAACTGATACAACCACTTTGGTCAATTATTTGGTATTATCTACCAAGTCTAAATAGATGGCTAGACTAAATCCAGCAATTCCATTCTGAGTGCATGTTTCCATTAGAAGACATGACATGAATATTCATAGCAGCTTTTCCTTAATAGCCAAAACCTAGAAACAACCCAAATACCCATCAACAGTAGAATGGACAAATTTGATATAGTCTTACAATGAACTACTAGGCAGCAATGAAAAAGAATAAACTGCTGTTACATGCAAAGACAAAAATAAATATCACAGATGTAATAATGGGAAAGAAGTCAGACCCAGAAGAGCACATGCTGTACAATTCCAATTATATGAAGTTTAAGAACAGGCAGTCGTAACCTATGGTGAAAGATATCAGAAGGGTGTTTATCTCTTGAGATGGTGACAAGAATTGACTAGAAAGAAACACAAGGGAGCCTCCAGGGTACAGAAAGTCTTTTAAATCTTGATCTTTAATGGTGGTTGAGTATACTGATGTGTAAAAATATCAAGCTGTAACACTTAAGGTTTGTGTACTTTATTCAGTACTTCAGTTCAATGAAAAAACGGAAAAAGAGGAATTAGTCCCTTTGATTACAAACTTTGCTTCCAAGAATTTATCCTACAGATACTCTATTCAATGTACAAAACTACATTCTATCAGCAAAACCCTGGAAACAAAGAAAACAGGAATACTTAAATAATAGGGAGAAAACGAAATTCACATGTGAAAACAGAATGAGGAAGCACTTGTATATTGATATGGGAAAATTTCAGAGAAAAGATTTAGCAGATTCTAGAGCCCAACTGTCTGATTTTGTATCTCAACTTAATCACTACCTAGCTTTGTGAACGGGGTGCTCAGTCTGTGTCTCGGTTTCCTTGTCTATAAAGTGGGGATGATGATAACGGTATCTATTTGGCATGAGGTTCTCATGAGAACCAAATGTGTTAATGCACGTAATGACTTCAGAGGAGTGCCTAGCACTTCAGTGCCTAAAAAACATTAGCTGCCACCCCCACCACCTTCACTGTCTTTAGGATTCATTGTTCCAGGGGAAAAGCTTGGTTTAGAACAATGTACGTGGTATGCAACTTTTGTGTAAAAATGGGGGAAATATGAATATATATCCATTCTCTTTGTACATGTATCTCTTCAAGCATATACAAGGAACTAATAATTGTGGTTGCTATTTTGTGGAGAATGACTGTAATAGAAGAAAGGGTCTGAGAGTCTGAGTTTTCACTGAACATATACGTGTAGAAATAATTACAATTTTTAATCCATGTGAATGAATTATCAATTTAAAATCATCAACAGAAACACTGCTGGAGTTCCTGTTCAGCTGTAGAGCAAAGGAAACTGAAGCTTTCTTGCTTTCAGCAAGTTGTACGTGAACAAAATTTAAAGGCATCATTAGAGATGACCCTAACATTTACTCTACTTTCTACTCAGTTTTTTTTTTCCCGCTAACCCCAGCTATTCTGAATTTTCAGCCCTAACAATTAGCTGTGTTTTTGATGATATAATTCAAACAAACCCAATTTCTGCTTCACTTTTTTCTCTGGTTCCCACGAAGACCTTAGGTTATAATCAATTTTATTGCTTTTTAAAGGAGGTACGCCTTCCTTCCACTTTCCTCCCACCCTCCCTCCCTGCCTCCCTTCCTTCCTTCCGTACAGGGGGTTGAACCCGGGACCGCATACATGGGAAGCAGGCACTCAACCACTTGAGCTACAGCCACTCCCCAATCAACTTTAATAGGATGTATAATGAACCAAACTATGGAATCTATTTGAGACTTAAGAACAAATATATTCTTTTTCTCTCATTTTTAATACAAAATTCTTTAAAAGCAAATCAGGGAAAGTTTTATGGACAGGGATCTAGACTTGCCATATAAAACCATATATTTAATTGGCATTCATGAAAAATAAAATTTTATCTGTATTTCTTAATAGTCTAGTGTGAGAAAGATGTCAGTTTCCAATTTTATATAGATATTTCTTCACGGATATGACCTTAATTATTAAATAAAGAGTGGGTATAATTTCATTAATTTTGCCTTTTTGTTTAATTAGCAACTCTAAAAGTCCCATAATTAACTTTATTATAATTTTGGCAAAAACTCCAGGTACATTTCACTTTGTTACCCCTAGGTGGCACAGTTATATCTAAGAAAAGCAAAAGAGAATACTCTGAAGACGAATAAAAAAAAAAAGAGTTCAGCACTGACTTTTGGCTTTAAAGAAATGTTCATTATGTTTTCAAAAAGATTAAAAGTATGAAAGATAAAAAGAATAGCTTATTCCTTCTAGAAAAGGATTATATTAATTTAAACAGTTCAGAAGAACAGCTAGGAAATTCCAAAATAGATGCTTTAAACTAGTTTCAGATTAAACAAAAGTAAGTTTTTCACATTGCTGAATCATGTCACTAAGAGTGAAGCTCATAAAAAGCCTCTCTTTTTGTGTATTTTGTGTTTCATTTATTATATTCAACTTTTTCTAGTTAGGTACTGTATAAATGTCACACAATGTTGTATCTATGTTATCTCTCCAATATCACTTCACAGTTCCAGATTATTTTATAACCAAAACCTGAATGAGAAAATAATTACAACGTGAAAGAAAAAAGCTTCATACAGTATGCTTTAATTTAAATTTGACTGCAAAATATTGAGATGTGTGTGAGCCTACAGGAACCAGACTCAGGCTTAGAGAAATCAGACACCACCTAATTGTGAAGAGAATGCTAAGTATCAAATCGAGCTTTCAGTCCCCAAGGATAAGTGACGACTCAAATCACAGCTGAGTCTAACTAGTGCAGCATTCACCCACTGTCAATCAAGCTAAACAATGAACATGTTCAAGTATGTGACTTCCAGTTGCTCAAAATGTTTCACGGATGTCACTGAAAAAACAATACTTATGTTTTGCTAAATAATCTATTTACTCCTCTACCTGACTGACCAGTATGGCAAGTAAGGGATACCAAGCTAAGGAGCAAAGAGAAAACCTAAAATTTTATTTTTTGGAAAATTTATTATAATTCTGACTTGCTTCAAGATCATTCATTTTATGGGTAAAAACCATTTTGTTTTTAAAAGGTAAGTAAAATTCACACACAAAAAAAACTGTATTTCAAGATTACTTAGTAACTTAATAACATTTTTCTAGATAAGAGACTCAGAGCTAGAGCCAAAAGTAAAAACATAGGAGTCCTCACTCCCAAGCTAGCCTTAAACCAATTCTGGGAAATGTCTTTTGAAATACAACATTAATTTATTAATCTCATCAGTAATTCCTTCTTCTATACTCTAAATGTATGCATATCCTTGATGTTAGTATTTTATAATAATTATATTTTACATTTTAAAGTTAAAAATAGCATGATTAATTTCCTAATTACTTGCTCAGGAATCAGATTCATTTCAATATCTTATTAGTAAAAAAGACATGATCCTGTATATGAGTAACTAATAATTACTTTAACAGAAAGATTTAAAGGTATTAACAATTGTAAATAGCAGAAAACAACATTGGATTTGTTGGCATTACAATTGAAAAGATACTATTTGTAGTAATACAGTCACTTGGGAGTGACTAATGTGAAAACATCACCATTATTCTAAATTAAAAAGGAGCCTAATCATTAGGACACATAGTAGGGAAAGGCAGGAGACGGCAAAGTAAGACTATCTTCTCTCACAAGTCACTGTGTGTCCTTGGGTACATCAATCACTATGTGATGAGAAAGTTCAACTGTATAAACCCGAGATCTCTCCAAGTTTTAAGAAGTTCCAAGTCTACCTGGAACTGATTCACAAAGTTTACTGAAAATTCCTATACTAAATTCAATCACATACATTTCACTTGCTGGCAAACTCAATTTCCCTTTAAAATGATGTAACAGCACCTCTTACATAATTAAAGGAAGCAATTTATGTTGATAAAAGTTAAAAATTCTTCACTTGAGCTTAATTATGCATAGGGAAAAAATCAAATAATTATGCCTAAGGAAAAAAAAAGAATACTTAGTGTTTATGCATAAAATTAACAAGTACCATACCATTAAAACTGCATAGTTACTGAGGGAGTAGCACTGAATCGTAGTGATATTTTCATCTGAGTAGAGTATATGGCATCCATCTGACTTCCAGCCGCCTTGTCCATTCAGCAAATCAAAATCCCACTGGGCTGCGACGGCATCTGCTCCGTGTGCAATTCGGCGCAGTGTCACATTAACAGTGATGGGGTGGGTATCGGCATTCACACCGTCTGGAGAAAATGGAAATAAAAATATTTCTGAAATAAACTTCAATACAATTAAACGTCAACTTATACACTAAAGGATACTCTATAATATCCTTTCACTGGTGACTAATTAAAACGAGAAAGTACAAAAATAAGCATTTTTAGGATCAGTGTATTATAAAGTCATAATGTCCAGTCACTTCAGGATAACATGCCACATACAAACCTATTTTGGTGAGAATCACAGGTGTAACCACTGTGCGTCGTTTCCCATCATCAGCCAGATTTGTTGAATTTCCGGTTGCTGGAAAAAGCTTCCCGTTGCGGAATGCAATGAGTTGAAGCTTGTACAGAGAGTCGTCAGTTGGTCTCAGTTCTCTTTTTTGCTTTGGTGAGAAAAGGGAAGGAGGAAGCTGAATAGAAGCCTCCACGATAGTATTCTGAAAACACATAAAAAACAAAAACCAAGAAAGGTTCCCACATTAGTATGTAGAAACAAGAAAGAAATTTTAGATACACCTTTGAAAGTTTTTCTAATTATATGCTGAATGCATTCTTTTATAAAGCCTATATATACAAAATTTAAGTTAAAACAATTTATTGATGAAGTGAAATGTCTAAATACCACACAATAGCACAGATAAGAAGCAGTATACAATAAAGAGAAATGCAAACTCTACTTTAGAGTTACAAATTATGAAGTTAATTTTCCTATGATACCATGTACTGCTCAAACAGGTTAGTATCTGAACAGATCAAGGATCTAAGGATCACTCTATGTCAATTATGCAAAAACAAAATATGGTAAATCAGCACAAATGCAGCATATCACAAATGTGAACATAATTAGTTTAAGACAATGGAACATTAATGTGATTTACAATGCAATCAAAGAGTCAAAAAAAAATGTGCCAACATAATAGAACTTTAGATTGCAAAAAAACTTTTCTTTTAATAGAAACTTCCCTAGAACTAAGAAATTCACTAAGAAAACAAAAAAGGCAATGTTTTACTTTAGGAAAAGATAACAAATAGGAACAACTGAAAATCCTGGCTGATCACCAAATGTTTTTCAGATTTCTTTATTAGGGAATTTTATACCATAAATTATACACCAAGGAAGCAAATAATTAACTATGTAGAAAAATTCCTGTTGCAAGAACTTACCACAAAGTCTTTCTCTTAGCCGCTACCTCTCTCCCTCCCTCCCTCCAACCCAACCTTCACGTCGCCAAGAGAATTTCTGCTTAAGAAACAAATACGATCATGTTTTTCCAGTTAAGAAACAAATCTAGTGTTATTCCAGTTTAAACAGCACCTCAGTTTCCCAAAGTTTAGAGAATACCGTCCAAATATCCTAAGGGTGGCACACAATCCGCCTAAAACCTGCTTCTCAAACTCCACTCCTAACACTCTCTAGGCCACAACCAGCCACACACAACTTAGCAATTGTTGAGACCCCCGTGCTGGTTTTATGTCTCTGTGCATGCTCCACACGCTAGCTTCCCTGGCTGAAATGCTCCACGAGTCTTCTGCCTGGCAAATTCCTGCACTCAACAGATTTGATCTGCAGAAAGGTAATTCTGTTGAGAATGTAAAGGCCGGATCAGAATGAGAAAGGTTGGCAGTCAGGAGGAAGACGTTACACAAAATCCTTAAGAGACGGATGTTTTAGATGATTATAATTTCATGTCTCCTTAATACACTGCTCTGCAGCCACCTGCCCCCTCTTCAGGACTCACACAGCAGTCCGCATCCATCACTTGCCACATCACAGTGTCTCTCACTGCTCTTCCAGCCGGAGTATGAGGGGTTCTGAGTGCAGACAATCCCATTTACTTTGGGACCCCTTTCATTAATGAACAGTTCCTTGCACTTGCATTTGACAAAAATAGTTCCATGTTTATAGAATTAATAAAAGCCTGTGTGGCATATTTATAAAAAAAGGAAAAAAAAGATTTTACTCAAGCGAATGATTGACTTTTGAATTATTTTTACTGCTGCATTCCCAGTGCTCAGAATAACGCTGGATTGTCCTCATAAATATTCAATGAATGAAAATATTTTGGAAGTTTGAATACTAGCATTTTGAATATTACTTTAAAAGATGCCAAGAAAATATTTAGAAGAAATTGTTTTGCCTAAGAGGACGCATAAAAAGGTTTCTACTAATTCTCACAAATATAACCTCATGGGGAGACAAAGTTGAACATAAGCTCACTTGTTAATCTAGTAAATTTATATTAAATATCTAAATTTCTCTTAAAGTATATAATGAGGCATGCAAAGAAGGGAAAACATCAACAGAATAATTAAAAGCTTTAAAATCTTGACAAAGCCTTACATAATAGACTTTTTTAAAAAAACTTAGGTATTATAAAATTCATAGGATAATTTTGTCGTGGACACAAAATGACTAGAAAAACAAAGGAAAATATTAAGGATAAATCAAAAATTGATTTTTAGAAAGTCATACCTAATGCTTTCTAAAAGAGAGCTAAAAAAGGAATTATCTGTAAATTCTAGAAATCGAAAAGGTCTTCTATACAAGTTAAACCTGTTAAAACCAATCCAACAAACCCAAAGCCTGGGTGTGTGAAGAGTTCACAGAAGGATGACAGCTACGTACCTACGACCCGTTACCTACTTACAGCTTCTAAAATACCCTTTGGCATCAATTTTCCAGTAAAGAACATTACTAAATAATAATTAAAGGCTCTCTGTGAAGGAGGGGAGTGGTCGTGACGGGCAAACTTCAGCTCTATCAATAATGTTTAGATTTTTAGAGTAAGAATGTAATATTTGTAATATCTAATTTCTTTAAAAGATATGTCAATCATTATTAATGGAGAAGCTGTAAATTTAATTTTAAAAATCACAGAGGAATATGTATTTAATTTATTAAATTTATCCCGATCATACCTTTTGCCAGTTGGGCTGAAGACAAGGAACACAAAGTTTATCGTTTTACTTAATCACATTCATTTCAAAATGGATTACAGCAATTGAAATAAATATAAATATATGAGTTACAGCTAATAAATTAGAAAAACCTTTCTTAAAATCCTACAGGAAATACAAGTTTTGGTATTCTAATTTTTATTATTGAAAGGTTACAAGCCATGGGGAGGAAAAGCATGAGATGTGAAACAAGACACCAGGATTCAGGTTCCAGCTTTCCCACTTACCAGCTGGTTAACACCACACAATCTGGTTTAACTTCTTTGAGCCTGATCTATAAAACACAGCAATGATCTTTCTAACAAATGGCTTTAAGGACCAAATGGGCTCATGACCATTCCAAGAACAAAGTTTTACAGAACTGTGGATGGTATTTTTATCATTACTGCACCAGTGTGAACATGGTAGAGTTTTTCACCAGTGTGAAAAAAGAGGCTGGGGGTAAAGGAAGTGCCCCCAAATAACTGACTTATTAACATCATGAACCCCATCAGTTTGGATTTCTACAATCCAGTTTTAATATTAAAAGTGATAAAGGATGATCATACATGAAATCAATGTTGTCAAAGGGCTCTTATTTTTAATTGCTAAATTCTTTACATTTCCCTATTTACAATGACACTGAGTAATAAGAAAACGAATAAGTAACATAATGGATATAAACTAAAATACTTCTACTAGTTTTAACCTATTTCCTTATAACAATCTGGACTTCTACTGTGTAATTAATAAATTAAAAATTTCATGAGTGAATCCTATTATGGACTATACTTAATAATGTAATTATAATAATATTGGTTTATTAATTGTAACAAAGGTACCACACTAATGCAGAATGTTAATAATAGGGAAAATTATGTCTGTGGCAGGGATATGTAGAAACTCTGTGTTTTCTGCATGATTTTTCTGTAAACATCCAACTGCTCTAATTGAAAAAATAAAAACAATCACAGGAAAAAATAAAATAAAATACAATGCACCCATGCTCCACTCTAAGCCAGGAGTTCCTGACACAAGGATGCAGGACAGTGCAACAGCCAATGCAGAAGCAGCAGCAGTATCTAGGGCTCCTATCAGTGGTTCCAGTGATTCAAGGTACAAGGAGAGGCAGTCATGTCTTCACGGGACTAGCTTGGCTTCAGGGTTCAGACTTCATTCCTATCTGTGGATCCTCCAAACTCGGTTCTCCTGCCCGCCCAGAGATGCTGCAAGGTTGCCCATATCATTTACTAAAATCCTT